>JAHLSL010000060.1:2354997-2413001 GCA_025920805.1 Petroica traversi
CACAAAAAAAGAATTTTTACAGGGTTTTCTTTCAGAATGAAATTATAATATTTCTCTAGACAGGTTAATTAGGAGTTGTTGCTGTAGGAGGAACTGTTAATAAGAGAAACCCTGAAATTTCGGCTCTATGGCCTGACCGTGGGTGATGGCAGCTGAACCAAGGGGGCCAAGCAGGTGAAACACAAACCTGTGATTAATGAAGGCAGTTTTGATTTTTGATCCTGCTCTTCCTATTAACAAATCTCTTCTTCTTTTCTGGGAAAATTTAGGCAGCTTAACCTATTTTTTTCTTCCTTTATTAGAGCATTCCTTTACAAAAACCTTCTGCATATCATTTGAGGGTTACAAAAAGTGAAAAGATTAATAATACCTAAATTAAAGGTATTAATTCATCTTTTCATTTATCATAACTCTGGTCATGTTATTGTACATTATTATAAAGGAAACGAGGAATTTTTGTATTTTTTTTAAATCAGCCGAGTAGATTTTATATTTCTAAGAACTTCTATTAAATGCAAATTAGGCAGGAGAGTGTTCCCACCTCCCTGCCACGCTCAGCAGTGTGAAAAGGCAGAAAATACAAGTTAAAATACAATTTTCTAAGCACAATTTTGAGGACTTACCGTGTGGTAATCGTACCAGCGGGCATCGGGGAAATAAGCGTCCACAGCCCGAACATTCTGCAATTAAACACACAAATTTTAGGCAACACGGATCAAAAAGTGAAGCTTAATTAACATGACTATAATAATAAGTGATTAAAAGTTCACCTGTTTCATCACGGGGCTGATGAGCAGGCCAGGCCCCCAGAGGAACTGCTGGTCGATATCCCAAGTTTTCTTGTCTTCCACAAACCTGTCAGGATGAGACAGCCAGGGCTAAACTTTCCCAAAAAGTTCCTCCTTGAGGTCACTTCTGTCATTAAATACACCTACTCTTTCTAGTGTCTGTTTCCTTGTTATTGCTGTTAATTATTTGTAGATCAATTAATGGTAGCACAAAGATCTTGATGCGGTGCTCATTAGAGAAATGCAAGTTAGTGCATAGTTTAGGTTTTTGTCCGTTTCTTTCTGTGTTTCATTGGGTCAACAAAACTCTGAAGATCTTATTCTTTACAATAATAAAATCTTGGACAGACTGGGACAGATTTTTTAATTTGAGCCACTATTTTCTGAGTTTCTTTGAGAAAAGGCACATCACCGCTTGCAAAAAACTCAGGTTTCCCAGCCAAGACTTGGTTGGTTTTTTTAGTTTTCTTTTTTTTAATTGAAGGGGGAAATGCTGTGGCAAAGAGAGAACTCTGTTGTTAGGGGGGGTCACAGCTCGAGGAGTTTTAGTGGGAATTCCTGGCGAGGAGAGAAGGGGAATTGCACTTACTCGTGGAGGAGGGGTCGGACCACGGTGCTGCCGTGGGCATGGGCATCGTGCAGCAGGGTGTAGAGATAAGGTAGCAGCGTGTATCTGATGTTCAGCACCTCCCTGGAAGCCTCCTGGAATGTGGCATTCCAGGCAGCTGGATCTTGCCTCTGAAAGAGAGGAGGGTGTTGTTACAGAAGGTGGGTTGGACTGCCTGGGAAAGCTAAAAGAAAAAATCAGCGAGCAGAGCAAACCAAGGGGACTTCCCCTCTGAAGCAGAGATCATTTATTTATTCTTCAACTCAGGAGCACGTGAAAACGGTGGCTGCCACTGTCAGCCCCAGGAAGGGAACTAAAAGGAGGAAAGCTGATAAAAACCCAGGGGAAACAGTAAAAATGTTTGATGCAAAGTGTCCCCAAGGCGTGACACGTCCCAGGGTCCATCAATCCACAGCAGGAGGAGTCCGAGGCACCAAGGACTGGCGTCAGGAGAGACTCAAATCTTTATTAAAAGTATGGAACAGCACTTTGGCAAATTGGGACAGACTGGGAGCACCATGATAACCCCAAATAGTGTTTTGGAGGCTCTCCCAGGCCTGGGGAAGGTGTGTGCTGCGAGATAAAGCAGCAGCTTTGAAAAGGAGACTCGAATCCATCAGGTGTTTGCCATCTAAACAGCTCCACTCTGCTAGACCTGAAGCTTTCCCTGGAATAGAAGTGCTGTTTCTCCTTTTTTCATTTTCCCAGTTATCTTGTTTTACAGCTTTCTCCACTCCACTCCTTAGCCTACACTTAGGCAATTATTTCCCTTTCCTTTTAGCAGAAATACAATATCTGATGGTGGCAAATGTGCAAAGCCCAGAAATTCCCGAGTCTCACTCCAGCACCTTATTGCACTGCCCATTTTCTCATTTGTTGTGTAATTATGGGCAATTAGGGCTGAGAGCAGCGGGGTCAGGTCTGTTTCTTGAAGTGTGTTTGCCATCAAATCTCCTGCTGGATCTCACTGAACTCCAAATGGCACAGAGGGGAAAATGTGTGGAGTTTGATTCAGTCTGAGCAAAGTTAGAACGTGTTTCCTGCAAGGGTCCCCGTCCCAGAGCAGCCCCTCTGAGGGCATAAAACCTCCCATGTGAGAGGGAGCCTCACAGCAAAGCCAACACAGAAATAATGAGAATTTTAATTTGATAAAAGAGCCAAAGTTATTCTTTTCTTCTTCATTTTAGTCAGAATACACTTTTTATTTTTTTTTGAGCTGGGGCAATAGCACATTTTTCTGGCTGGTTTTGCCTGTGTGTTGCAAAGGCCCAGCTGTTCAGAACTATTAAAAAATTGCAACTCACCTTTGTCCCTTTCCCATTGTGATTCCTGGAAAATGGGTAAAAGGCACCCAGCTGCATCCAGCGAAGGCACATCTCGTACTCCGCGTCTTGGAAGAAGCCACAGATATCAGCCCCCGTCTGAAATGTTCAGAACAACCCAAATGGAAAACTGTGTTACCCTGTCCAGCATCAGGGTAATTAAATATAAGTTAATAGCTCATTAGCTTACATAAGATATTCCGAAGAGGCTGAACTCCAGCATGCCTGGAAAGAGAAATAAATCAGAGTTACCATCTGGGGTTTTTTTTACATTATGGTTACACAGAAAATGTTTATTGTACTGCTGAATCAGAAGAGAAAAAAACAAATACAAGCCCCACCATTTCTCTAATGTGTTTTCCTGCTACAGAAAGAGGTGGGATGTGGGTGGGCAGAGCAAAGAAAAAAAATGTGTTTCAGGACACAGGGAATGGAGGGGTCTGGTCCCAAGGGAAGGAAAGGAAAGCAGGAGTAAAAAGTGCAGAAGGAAAGAAGTATAAAAAGGATTTGATCACAAATCTGGTTGGGGAACTAAAATGCCTTTTCAGCTGAAATCACAGGAATATAAAAGCAAGGAGGTGAAGGAGAAGCAAAGCCAGGTTGGATAAGCACCCATGGAACTGGATGGGCTTTAAGGTCCCTCCCAACCCAAACCATTCCATGATTGGCAATCCCAGGGGTTCCACCCCTTCTCCTGCCACGTACCAACCACAGATTTGGCCAGCTGGTCCCAGGCTGCCGTGTTGTCCCCCAGCCAGTGCCCCGACCATTTCCCGCTGCCGGGGTAGGAGGAGCGCGTGATGACGATCCCGCGCTCCTTGGTGATGCTCTGCAGAGCCCTGCATGAAAACAGACAGAAAACTGAGTTTCAGGAAAAATATTGCACGGGAACTAATGGCACAAGAGCCTCTGAAAATAAAAAATATAGGTTTTTGTGTTATCATAGTGAAGGGCTGCATTATGTACATCAAATCCATTTGTGTTTTTTATGGCGATTCAGTATGAGCCACACACACGCTCAGAAATTTTGGCCAACCTGCAGCAGCAAAGAGAGCCAGCCAACAAAGAAATGTTAAAATACATTTTTCCAGCTCAGGCTCACTCCTGTGTGTGAAAATGGGACCAGAGAAAGACTTTTCTAAGAACATTTTCTAAGGGATCTGCAATGTGTGCCAGGGCACATCATTCCTGTCTTCAAGTACCTGAAAATTTGCAGCAAGAGCTGGAAATAATTTAGCAAAAATCAAAAGAAAAGGCTCACAAGAGTAAAAACAGAGGTATCCCCTCTCAGGATAAGTTCACTTGACTAAAAGGTACTGGAATAAAAAATAAAATAAATTAATTAAAAAAAAAAAAGTCAGGGATTTGTGGTCACTTCAGAAAGAGCAAGGTGACAGGATAGCAATACGAATATTAGTCAGAAAAATCACCCTGATTAAATCCCACTGCTCTCCAATATAAGCTTCCCCTTAATTGCCTAAACTGCTGCTTCAATAAGGCACTTATTTGCTTATTTTTCTATAGGATTTGCAGCTTTAGTGACACCACAATTACAGCAAAGATACACAAGTCATTTCAATTACCACAGCAATTAAACCAGACTAATGCACCACAGTTCTTCTCTCCAAGACAAACAGGAACTTTTCTGGGATCCTTTATTTCTTTGCAACACACTTCCCAGCATTTTAATTCTCTGCTTGCTTTCCCTGTATCAGTAAAGCTTTGGAAGTGGCAGCTAAAACTTCTGAAGTGAGGATTTCAGTGAATATCTTGTTCAGAACTTCTCAGGGATGAGCAGGACCTGAGTGTTCTGTGGCTGGAGGCTCAGGCCTGCAGCTCTATAGCTCTACCCGTGAAAAACAATTATTCATGTTAAAAAGCTCAAATTTACCTCCAAACAGCTCCTGGATTCACTAATAGGGGCTCTGGCTATGCAAAAACCTCATTACAAAAGAACAGTATCAAGGCAATATCCTGAGATTCCTGTGTCTAAGGGATGGAAAGCTCAGATGCCAGCAGGTTTCATAAAATATTGATGTTCACTTTTCAGACAGCCTTTTGTGAGTTTTGTGTGCAAATAATCTCTCTGTTTGGATGGTTTAGTATCAAAATAAATTACTGTGTTTCTTCAGTTCCACAAGCACCCCTTCAGTTACTGCCAAAGAATAAATTTGGGGCTGAAATAAATGTGTATATATTTTGCAGATAACATTTTCTATAAATTTCAAGTGTGAGAATATCTGTGTGAGCCGTGAGATTTATTGCAGTGATTTCTGTTGCAGTGCCTGGCAAAAGAGAGGGGAATATTTCAGTTCATCCTTAAAACACAGAAACCACGGCAGTATTCCTTTTCCTATCAAATTCCTGTCTACTCCACTGGTTTGCACAGCAAGGTTTTGGCATCGAGGGGGAAGCAGGGGTGGCTCCAGTGAGAAATTTCCTGAAGTTTCCTTGTTTCTGATAGAGCCAACCTGTCCCTGGCTGAGCCCCTCAGCAGCACTGAGTGCCTTTGGGATAACAGGAATAAGAAAGGGAAAATTTCTTATTTAACAGCAGCTGATGATGAAGAGAGGAGAATCCCACACCCGAGCAGGGGGATGCCCAGAGGAATTGTGATCCCATGGGATGCTGGTGCTGGAGCTGGATCCTTGCAGGAAGAGGAAGGGAAGAGAGGGGTGAGGAAAGAGCAGCAGAGACAGCGTGTGATGGATTGTCCCCAACCCCTGTTCCCTCTGCCTCTGCTGGGGAGCAGGTAGGAAATAGGGATGAATTAGAAAAGAAGACTGGGGGGAGTTAGGATTTGGTTTTAATTGTCATTATCCTCCCAGTTTTGATTGGTTGCAAATTAAACTGATTTCCACAATTGAGCTGTTTTGCCTGTGACAGAAATTGCTGAGCAATTATCTCAATCCACCCATCTTTCTTTATACTTTCACTCCCCTTCCCGGCTGAGGAGGGGAGAGCTGGAGGGGCTTGGGTGGGCACCTGGAGCTCAGCCAGAGCCCAGCCCCCTAAATTTTGTGATGCACAAAGCCCACGAGATTGGGCTGACAGGGATCAGTCGTTCCTTCCTGTCCTGTCAGCGATTTCTCCCCTGCCTTGACTGGCAGGGCTGCCCTGGCACTCTGCCATCGCAGAGCATCCTCTCACAGATCCAAACAGCGCTGATATTTTCTCTCTTTATGGTAATATCAAAGTTTCCAAGGGCTTTAAGGTCGTTAAGACCTGTACAAAAAATCTGCTCCTTTGCTCACTGGCTGAATTAGAAATGAAAGAGCCCAGCTCCGTTATCAGCAGATCGGGCGTTATCTAAAGAAGGCTGGGGACAATCAGAGGGACAGATAATGACGTTTGCCTTGGAACGGGGAACAGAAACGCTTCAAAGTAAAGCTTTGCGCTCACACTTTGCATTTTAAAGTCACCGTTCCCTCTTTTCACAGTATTTTAAATAGAGAACATAATCGAGCCCTTCTGAAATTCAGACGATTGAAAAACTCCCTTCATTTTCCCTTGCTGGATGTGGTGTGAGGATCAACCTGGAGTACACCAGGCAGGCCCAGCAACACCCAGAGACAATTAGTAGGTGATGTTTTAATTACTGTGATTTCGTGCAGAAGGGATTTATTGCAGCGGAACTGAGGAATCCCAGCCCCAACTCAGCCCTGCACAGACCCCCCTCTCCTCCTGCAGCTCTGCTCCCACCACCCTTCCTGCCCCGTGGGGAGATCCCTGCCTGGAACAACTCCTTGGAGCACCCAGCTGCTCTTGGAGCTGGATTGAAAAACCAAATTGGGCAGAGTGGAGAGAATGATCGCTCAGGCATGTTAAATTAAAGGAAATTTTTTGCCGTTGGAATGCAGGCATGGAATGCCCATTTGGAAGGTGTTTTGGAGGCAGCACGGGATATGCAAAGCACTTACTCCAGGGAGGGTTTGGTTTGGGACCATCCATAAAGGTTGTGGACGTCGTAGTGTCTGACTGGGGTCCCATCTGCCAGGTATTGCTGAGCTTCCATGCACAGAGTTTTGTAGGATAATCCTAAATGCCTGGATCCCAACTCTTGAGGAAAGGGAAGAAATATATTCATTATTAATAATAAGCATGTATTCATCATTCGAGTTGCTTTTTCTTAATTTTCATAATCTGTTAGGCACTCAGTCTCTTTGTACTGTTTATTTATAGTGATATAAATAGCGCTTCCAAACTGGAATATTTCCAGTATTCCTCTGTAGGTACCTGGGTCTGTGAATGTTTAATAGTTCAGTTACAGATGCTCTTACTGCAGAGGCTCAAAGAATAAACAGAGCATATCAGAAAATATTTCAGATCTTTTTAAACACTGTCACACCATCCATATAAAGGGAAAAACGGGTGTGGTGGGGGTATGATCTGTGTCTGAATATCAATTTCCTGGAAATTCCTGAGAAGCCACTCATGAGACCTGAATACAAAAGTAAGCAGCGAGAGTATGCTAATAAAGCATTAATAAATAATTCCTAATTAGTACCACTTTACACCAGTACTTCAGGAAAGCTGAGCTAAAAAAGCGAAGCATTTCAAGCATTTGGCTGCTCACATAAATGGTAATGAGAGGAGACACATGGATATTTTCTAAATTTTTAATTAATTGCATTATTCATCTGAGAAAACTGCAAAACAGAGAGCTCAGTGCTCCGCCATGCCTCAAGCAAAGCACTTAAGCACAAAATAGGGATCAAAATCCATAGGCAGCGAGGAGCTGGAAAGAACTTTATTTTCACAAAGTGCTGCACAGCTCCTGCTGAAATATCTGGGCTTGCAGTGTGCCCGTAATCTCAGGAAGAAAAGGTCCACGCTCAGTGAGGAGCTGTGGGTTTATAAACCTGTCTTTATTTAGGCTTTCACACCCCATATACCAGATAGGAGTTTATGTAGGAACCAGAAAAACCTAGAACTGTTTTGAGGTGGGCTCAGACTTACGAGGCATGTAGGGAGGGTTATTTAGGAGGTCGTTCCTACAGCCATCCACGGCACCATTCACAAAAGCTGCTGGTTCATTCATGTCCTAAAAACACAGAGCAAAATCCCAGTGTTTTTTTGCTACAGAACACCAGAAATTCTGGATTACACACAAGCAGCTTTGCAGGGTTCCTCAGGAGCTCCTGCAGCTGCAGTTTCGTTGGACATCCCATATTCCATAGAGGGGCTGACAGAAAGACAAAAAAGAGACTGTCCATGGGGGCATGGAGTGACAGAAAAAGGGGAAATGGCTTTGAGCTGCAGGATGGTGAGATTAGATGGAATATTGGGGAGGAATTTTTCCCTGTGAGGTTGATGAGGCTCTGGGAGAGGTTGCCCCTGGGTCCCAGGAAGTGTCCAAGGCCAGGTTGGACAGGGCTTAGAGCAGCCTGGGACAGTGGAAAGTGTCCCTGCCCATAACTGGGGTTGGGAAAAGAAGATTTTTAAAGAGCTCTTCCAATCCAAAATATTCTGTAATTCTTTGTTTCAAGGGAACAACCTCCAAGATTGTCAAGTCCTTAATGAGAATTTAATTCACGGGGTGCCAGAGCAGTGCAGATACTGGGAATTAATTACTGGGAATTAATTACTGGGAATTAATTACTGGGAATTGTGGCCCTCTCCACCAGTGTCTGGAAAATAATCCAGAAATCAGATGTGTTTCTACACTTACAATCCACAGGCCATCAAACTTGAGGCTTTGCGAGGCGTTGGGGTTGTTGTAGACCTCCAGGATTTCATTCTTCCACCACTCCACCGTGGAATTGCGGAAGAAGTCTGGGAAAGCAGCGTATGCTGCATAGAGCTGTAAAAATAGGAGGAAAACAAGTCAGATAAGGGGACTGAATGTATCCCAGAGTTAAAAATCTAGAATTTTTAAAAAGTTTAAAGAAAGACACAAATAATTGCTCGTTCACTGTTTTTTTGGCTGTTAGGAAGGCGTCACTGATTCCTGCAACTTATTCCTCCCATGAGATCTATCAACCATTTTGCTGCAATTTTAATTGATTAATGTCTATATTGGAGTCCAGCACCAAACCATGTCATTATTTACCTCTATTTGTGTTTCAAAAGACAGCGACTCGTTGATTTCGACACCGGGAAGGAACGACCAGACCTGAGAGGTAAAAAAAATATTGCAAATAATCAAACCACAGCGAATACAAACTGAGCATCAACAACACACAGGTTTAAATGTTATTCCCTGGACAGTACCTTGGAATATAAAATTTCATTGGTATCAGGCCGTTTCATGAAGACATCCTTTTCCACACCTCTGGTGTAGGGAGGATAAACGGTTTCATTCGCAGAAATGGCTGGATCCTACAATTAAAAATACCTTTACCCTTATGCTCAAAATTCAAGTTGAAGATATCCTTCATTTTGTGATGCTGTACAGGAATTCAAAAGCAATATTCCAAACTGACCAGGATAATGATAAATCTCATTCCTTCTTCTTTGATTTTGTTGATCAGAGCCGGTAATCCAGCAAAGCTTGGGTTAATGGTGAAGTCTATTTGCCTCACCATGTAGTCAATGTCTGTATATTGGACATCCTGCAGGTAAAAAAAAAAACCAAAAAAACAAAAAAAACCAACCAATCAATTAATTTTAAATTATTTTCTCCCATTTTTTGCAAAATACTGAAAATTGGCCAAAATAAGTAAAATAGGGAACTTCTGATGTGTAAAATCTGAAGCAATGGCAACTTCAGGCTGAAGTTTTTAAATTAATATTACAAAGTATTTTAAATATATATAAATAATGTATCCATAATTTTATATTTAAATATAAACATAAAATAATTTATATTTAAAATGAAGCCACATTCCATTCATAGCATGATTTTGTTAGATCTAGGTGCTATTCCAACTATCCCAATAGCAACCTGGGCCAAATCACAGCTGTCCTGACACAGAGCATTATGGCAAGGGATTTATGGTGCTTCATTTTTTCCCTGTTGGTTTTGCATTCTTTTCCTTGCTTGTTTTTCTTCTCAATCACTGCTCCTTCCTGTCATTCTTTGGTGTGGATGGCAAAGAAAATTAAGCAACTTTTAACACAACCCGGAGTCTGTTGAACTAAACGTGCTCCTCTCTACCACAGCGGAGTTTTTGGTTGGTTTCTAGCTTAGCGTTTAAATGGATTTAAATTTTCAGTGCTGTGAAGCCAAAATCTCAAATGTTTTGTGCTCCCAACGTACGTAGGGGATCTTAGCTGCCTTCATGTCCTCCACCACCTGGGCGATGTCTGAGTCGCTGGTGTATCCGTAGCGGCACAGCTGGAAGCCCAGGGACCAGTAGGCCGGCATCACCGGGCGCCCAACCAGCTGAAAATGGGAAGGGATGTTTGTGATGAGGAGGGGAAGAGCAACCAACCCAACCCAGCAAAGCCCAGCTTTAGTCAGGCTCCTACATCGGTGTATTCCTGGACCACGAGCTCGGGGGTCGGGCCCAAGACCATGTAGAAGTCGAGGATTCCTCCGGTGGTGCGGTAGGTCAGGGCAGGGGTGGGCTGGAAAGTCACGTCTGGAAGGGAAGGGGAGGGAAGGAAGTGAGAAAAGGAGGCCTGGGTTTGCCCCCAGTGCAAAACACTGAGTGGGAAAATGGAACACACGGAGGAGGATGGAGAGAGACAATTTGCAGAGGTCTGGAGGGACTGGACAAGGGGAAATTGTTTCAAACTGATAGAATGGGGGTTTAGATGGGGTATTGGGAAGAAATTGTTCCCTGTGAGGGGAGTGAGTCCCTGAGGGTGCCCAGAGAAGCTGTGGCTGCCCCTGGAAGTGTCCAAGGCCAGGCTGGATGGGGCTTGGAGCAAACTGGGATTGTGGAAAGTGTCCCTGCAGGGGGGTGGAACAGGATGAGCTTTAATGCCCTTTCCAGCACAGACCATTTCATGATTTTATGAAATAAAGTGAATGGTTTCTTACCCATTGCATTGCTGTTAAGCAAGAGGACTCCATGGGCATTGCCATCTTCTTCAAGACCCATATAAAATGGATGAAAACCGTAGGAATTCAATTTGTACTGCAAATAAAATAAAACACCTTTTACCAGGGAAACATTTTAACGTTGAGTAATACATTTAATAAAAGGCAAGGCAATTGCCAAACATTCCAAACAAACATTAAATTTATCCACCCAAACCCTACCTAACCACAAAAGAGACCTGAAGAAAGTCACTTGGAACTTCACAATTTGTCAGTCTTGCCCAGACTGCTCATGCAGGAAGGAAAGCAAAGATATTGCTGCACTTCAGTTTCACTAATGAGAAGGTGCTTCCTCAGGACAAAACCTTCCCTGCTTTTCAAACAGAACCAGGTGTCTACGTGTTTAGGAGGTGATGGTGACATTATATTTAATTTTCTCAAAATGTGTTCAAGCTGAACTGGAAGTTAGAACTCCAATTAGCTGCTGCTATTTCATTGGCCATTCCCTGACAACTGGAAATTTGCTGTCTTGTAGGAAATAAGATAAATAAACAGAGATAAGATTTCTGCATTACCTCTCCGAGTAGTAAATTAGTCCCTGAACAATAAGAATTGTTCTGACTCGTGTCTAATTTTCAAAACAATGAGATGAGAGGAGTGAAAAAAGGAGGAACGTGCTGTTACTCCTGAGCCATTTGTCACCTTCCAACACCTGACTGAGAGCCTGAGCTCCTCATATTGTTCTTGCATGTCACAAATAATGGCTTTACAGAAGATCTTTGCCATGGAGACACCATCTCAATTATAAATTATAATAAATATGGCCAGAGTCCATGCCCAGTGCCAGCAGACACCCAGTGGATTTTAAAGTCCTGCTGAACATTTCCACACTTGTTATTCCAAAAATCACATTTTCCTCTTCTGGTGCCTACTTACACCTGGGGGCTGGTCCCTGGTGAACATTCCCCAGGTGTGCCAGTTCATGTTGTGGCGGAAGGTGGGGTGCTCTGTTTCTCCAAACCCGTAGATGTACTGGGATGCCAGGCGGGTGGAAATCTGAATGAACATGTCACTGAAGGTGAACGTGGGCAGGCCTGAGTCCCAGCTGAAGTGGGGGAGAGGAAAGGGAAAATGAGATCAGTGTTTCTGACAGGCACTTTCTCTTAAACCACTCTTTTTCCCTGGAAATCTCACTCGACTCTAAAGCGTTGTGGTTATCAAGAAAACTTAAAGCGCATGAAATGAGGGAGTCTAAGAATTGCTGAAGGGTTTAAGGACACAAATTCATCTGTGTCTCAGAGAGGAACTACACACGGGCATCGTGCACTGCAAGTTGCATTGCATTTTGGCAATTTAGTGAGAAAAATGTGTTTCAGGACACTGAAATCCTGTTTTCCTGCCAGATCGAGCACTGGAGACACATGGAATAAAGTAAAAAAAGGGCTTTTATGCAGTTCACTTAACTTTCTGTGCAGATTACTCTGAAATTACATTCACAGGTCACATTTATTGTAAATCAGCATCTTTCCAGTCAGAAACCTAACTGCAGCCTGGTGGGCTCTGCCAGAGAGTTTCAATTGCAGGTTGAATTATTGTTCTGGTTGGCAAAAGGGAACTCAACTTGCAATTTAGTTTAGAGTACTTAAAGAAATTAAATAATTTTTTTTAATAAAAACATAACACAGTCAACTCTTCTCTGTTCTCTAACTCCGACTTAATCAAGGGAAAATGAAGCTCATGCCAGACTCATCTGTCATGTTACCAAAACTCAGCTCCAGGTAGTTGGGACACTACTTCCTTTTATTTTTTTCCCCTACCCATTCCCCAAAACCGACCCAAGTGACCAACCCTTAATGAGCAGTGCTGTGGCCACCTAAGGAATATTTTAGGAAGTGTAGAAAATGATTTCGCCTCGCGAAATTTGGGAAGGACACAAAGAACAGCCTTCAGAGCTGCCAGTGTTCCCCACTCCAACACGCTCACAGAGAGAGATTTGGCTTGAAAAGAGCTACCAAAAACATGGAAAATACAATAAAATAAAGTGACAGAGGCTTACATGACTGTCCCCGTGCTTTTGCGGCGGATTTGGATCCCGAAGGGTTTGACCTGGATCGCGACCTCGTAGAGCCGCTCCTGGCTGGAGCTCGTGGGGGAGCTGGGCAGGTTCAGGGGCACTGGGACCTCATATCGTGGGTTTTGGTAATCAAAGATCTGGGAAGCAAAAATCACTCTATTTCAACAAGTCGCTTGTCTGAAATCTGAATCTTATTTTAAATTTTAAAACTCTCGCTGCAACGAGTATTTTCGGTCAAATGTATATTCTTGAACCAGTTCTTTCAGAGGATTTTGTTTGTGGACAAAATTCCCAACCAACAAACCCAAAAATCCCAACCAACAAACCTTAAAGATTTATTATGAATCAGGAATGTCTCGTCTCATTATCTATATGAATTTAAAATGTATACTTATGTTTAAAATGTAGGTACATATTTGCAAGTGTGCTAAATAATTTTCTGCTTCATATTTTACTCAACTTTTAGGATTCTCTTCCAAGTTTTCTGTATTTTGAAAGCTTAGAGAAGCTAGTTTTTGATGTCTGACCACTTAGCTCAATATTATTAAACACATGGCAATAAATTCCAGTCAAACAGTGTATAGAATATTTTAGAATGAAGTAGAATAATGGATGTAAAAATAAACTGTAGAGTCATGATAGCACTTACAGATAAATTCACCTGCATATTGACAAAATATTTTCAGTTTCAGAGTTCCTGGTTGACATTACACCCAGGCACTGACATTATACCTTTGATTCATGCAATTTCTTTGTAAAATTGAGTGCAAGGCTTTTAGGATGAAAAAAGATGCAAGCTAAGAGTGATAATAACGCCACTGCTATCTGTGGAACAAAACTTTGGCTATAAAAAACCCTTTGAATTTCCATACATCAAGCACTGGAGATGTTGTGAGATGGCATTACCTTGAACTGCAGCATGTTGTTGAGGTGATATTTCACCTCCAGGCGCAGGGTGCTGATCGGGGCAGTGGAAGCCTCGTTAGCTCTGACCTTGGAGCTGTCCAAGTTGAGGGTGGCCACGATTCCAGAGGCGGAATAACTGAGACTCTTGACGGAGTAAGGATTGCTGGAGCTGTAATAGCAGTAAGGAGCACCCGAATTTCCTGCCTCCTGGTGCAAACAGAAAGGAGTTTCAGGTTAGTGAGCCAGCTGGATTTTTTTCCTACTCAATAGCATGGAATCCTGCTTTTTGTCGGATCTGTGTCCAATGTAGAATTTGGGGGGAAAATTAATGGAATCCTGAGTAAAGAAGTAATACAGAATAATCTCTGCACTGACCCAGGTGTAATAAAGGTGGATTAAAGCCATCCAGTGAAGGCTGTACAAATAGTTCAGTCAGGAAACTGAACCCTTGTGCAATGAAGATGGATTTAATTTCTCATCTCTGTGATCTTCAGATCAATCCCTCAACATGGTTTAATCTTGGCTTGTGGAAATTCCTAAAGCTGCCTCCCTTTTAATCCCATTGCTCTCTGGTTGCCTTCAAGGGGATGTGCCCAAAACCCATTTCATACTCAGGCAACATTAGAGAAGATCTTTCCACTGGCTTTATTCACACAAATTATGCTTAATATATCCAGTGAAAATTACATCCTACTCATCTGAGATCTCCTGACATTTCCAAATGTCTAAAATTACAACAAATTCTTTTGATAGTGCCAGAAAACCAGAGCAGTTCATCAATCACTTCAGCTGCTGCTGGTGCAGGAGCAGCCAGCACAAAATTTTGGATTCATTCCTATGGGAAAGGCCCAAAATGGACATTTTAGCCTTAGAAGAACATGGAATAGTTTAGTTGGAGCATCCTCTGAAGTTCAACCCTTCCAGGCCACGTTACTCCCACTTGTTTATTAATAATTAACAAGTGTTCATGTGTTCATGTCAGGGATTATGACTCGGAAACAGCTCTTTGATGTGGATATTAACAATTAAGTTCAGAAATTAATCCAGATTTTTGTGGAATTCAAGGATTTCCCCTCAAACTGAGATCCAGGGGAGTTGGTTTGACTCGAAATGTCCCCCAGGGAAGGTGAAGGTGACACAAAGGGGCTGGACCTTGCAGGCCATGGAGCCACTGAGGAATAAGGGGCAGCTGAAGATGTTCTTCTACTTTTTCATAACTCTAACATTATTTCTGTCTATATTTCAAAAATACCACATTTCCCCTCATCTCCTGATACAATTTGGTAGAATTTAAGTGGTTGTCAACTACTGAGGTAAATCAAATCCACCAGTACAGGCCAGCTGAGGCCTGTGGCCCCCTTTAATTTTAAGCTGACAAATCTCCCACATGACTTTTATTCTGTAACAACCACAAAGGAAAACATTTTATTCTGGATTTTTATTTCTGTCTAATTGGTTTGTAGAAATAATGACTTACTTCCCAGGTGCAGCCAAGTTGTTCACATTTTTCTTTTGTAGAATCAGGGCCAGGATGACAATCAAACCTTTCATTGACATTCACTTTCGGAGTCCAGTTGATTGTGTAAGATTTTCCCAGTTCAAGCTGAAGTCCTCCTATAACACCAACCTTATAAATATGAAACAATAAACAGTTATTAAATGTCACATCCCATCCAGCTTTCTTTCAGTCAGAAGAGGTGCTGGTCCTCAAGGATAATACACTTTAAAACTGAAAATTCACTGAAAATCTTGTAATATTTGATACAGCCTCCCTTCCAAACACACAGGACTGATATTTTTACAGATAAAATCTGAAAAATTAAGACTCTAAAAATAGGGAGTTAATGCCATAGCCTCCTTGGAAGCAAACAGAAATAAATACATGAAATAAATTGTCTGCAGCACTGTGAGCATAACTTGGATGCACTTTTATGCAGCACAGTTGAATGCAATTGTACTTTTATTCTGTAATAAAATTCACATTGTATTTTGTTGAAACAACATTGGCACTGACTACTGTCCTTTGCAATACAGAAAATAAAGGTGATGCAATTTTAAATACATTTACTTTCCATTTGCTCTCCAGTTATTGCTTTACCTTTCTTGCAGGATCATAGGTGATATTAAGGGGGTAATTTTGCACAGCACCGTCCTGAGACACAGAAACTGAGCCTATTTCCTTGGACAATCCCAGTATCTTGATTTCCTCGAATTTCAAGTTGTTTGGATCAGCGTAATTGCTGTGTGTGGCAGTCATTTGCAGAGCATTCTGTAAAATAATATAGTGATCATATTTTTATTTGAAAAATCTGCCAAAAATTCTCATGATGTAATATTTTTTTTTCTGTGAAGATTTTCACACTGGAGCATAAGTGAGCCAATATCTTTTCCCACACATAATAATTATTGCCCTGCTTGTTATTATCATTATAAAGCTTTTCTACCATGTATAAAACAGTCTTCAGAGCCATGGTTTGGTTTTTTTTCCTTGCTTGGGAAATAAGGAAAGGCTGGGGTGTGTCTGTGACAGATAAACCCCACCTGTCTGGGGTCTCTCTGGGTTCCAACAGCCAAAGTTTCTTAATCTTCTTGATACAAAAATTCCACTTCCCATTCCATTCCATTAATTATTTTTAGATCAAGAGTTCAAGCAGAGGAACTGCACAATTGTGTAGAACTTCCTTATTGCTCTCCATGGGAACATTGAGGTTAATTTTTAATTCAGTGTCATCACAGTCAAGTAATGATTTCAAACTCCAACACAAGGTGTCTTATCTATAAATGGTTCTTTGATTATGATTTAAAAAAAAATAATAACCAATTCATGTGCTTCACTTGAGTTCCTCTGCATTCTCTCTCTTGGTTTTTGCTCTTTCATCATGGCAAAGGAATGAATACCTTTACCCAATATTAAGATAATCGTTGTTATTATTATTATTGTACAAATAAAATGCTATCGTGCTACTTGTAATCCTCGTTATGTAATAGCTACTCTGTCAATATTGAGAATAGAAACATTCTCAGGACTCCACCCTGATGTCAATTAACCCTGCAAAGGCACTTTCAGCTTAAAATAACACAATAAAACTTAACCCTGATGTGGTTTCTGAGGGTTCAGGCAAGCTGTGGGTGTCCCTCACTCTTTGGAGACATTCAGCTGTATTTTCACTGCATAAAATACATATATTTTTAACATTCCCACTATCTTGAGAGTCACAAACACTCCTCCTTTCTGACTCTGTTTGAAATGCAATTTATGCTTTAGAGTTCTCTTGCTCAATAAACATTGTAGGGTTTATTATGTGAAAGGAAATAAGAGTTACTCAGATATTTGTATTTACTAGGAGAAAAAACCCCATCAGATTTCATCCCAGTTAAATGAGAGTATTTTGAACATGATTCCTCTTGGCTTTGGCAAATGTTTTGTTTTCCAGCAAATCTTACAGGGGAATAAAGAAAGAAAAGAACACTCTTGAAAGACACTGGATAAAAATAGAACTTGAAAATAAGATCACTTAAAATTAAATACTTACATTGGAAACTTTAAACTGATAGTAAATGTAGGCTTTTTTCTCAATTGTACCTGAAAGGTAAAGAAAGAAGTTACATTTGGAGTGCAGAAAAAAAAATAAAATTAAAATAGGGATGTGCCCCTGCTAGAGACCAATAAACTGTTAATTGTCAGGACTGCATTCACAGCTCCACTAAGCAACTCAAATATTTACTAATGTTTCTTTGAGGAACTGAAATATTCCTTTTTCCTTCTCCTTTGGCCACTCTCCCAGATCTGTTTTTTCCACATAATTTCATTGAAATCAGCTCTTCTAAAATGTAGTGATTTTTTTATTCTACTGTTATTTCTTATTAGTTTGTCATCAGTATAAAAGTTTGGCTCAAAGCTAATCCTTCAAAATACAATAAATAAGAGTTCTTCATACAAAAATAATGGTGATGATGATGATAATAATGATAAATGCCATGGGAGGAAATAACCCATATAACAAAGAGAAATAAATACAAAATGTGGTCAATCTGGCTTTTGGTTTTCCATGTAAAAAAGGACAAATCCTGCCATCACAAGCAAATTGCAAATGGCTCCCCTGAAAAACTGCCACCTGGAAGTTTTGGGCAGGCCATAAAATGCTGCAATGTTTTATGGATTTGTTTGGCAGCAGCAGGGAGGGCGATAACGGCTTTGTTATTTTAGGCTGGAGGAGCACACGGAGCTGTCACCCCCATGCACAGCAGCCACCCAAAGCCTGCTGGATTTATGGCAGCAATAATCAGCTGAATCACTACTCTATTTCTTAAAAGCATCCCTAACTTCCACTGAATTCCACAAAGCAGAGGCCTGGGAGTTTTCCTGGGAGATGTGGTTGGTAACAGCCCACAGGGAAAAGGAGTTGTACAGGTGGAATGAATAAAGTTCTCCAGTGTTGATGTTCAGATATCTCCTGGATGGGCAGTGATTTGCCTAAATCCCATGGGAAACTCTGTCACCTCCTGACAATCTAAATATTTCTGCTGAAAACCAGGGGTTTGATCATAAAGAGGAGGTTTGACCTTGTGTCCTTTTCTTTTCTTGTGTCGAATTAAATTGTGACTTCAATTTACCTCAGTAACAGTCACAGTTTTTGACTTAGAAGTGAAGAAAACCTTTTGATTTATGAGCAAGCAGCAGCAGTGTGTTACAACATCTTCTCTTCAGCCGGAACATTGAAATTCGAGCATATTAAGTCTTTGTTAACTGTATTTATTTCACAGTTGATGGCTGCTCACCTGTAGATTCTCCATCATCCCAGAACAAATCCCCAGAAGCTTCGTTGTTGATATCCAGGGCAATTATGAGTCCCATTGGATTCTTGCGGCTGTGGAAAGAGAGATTTCTGTGTATAACAAGCATTTAAACATTCCTGATGCATCCTCCGTGTTCATGTAAGAGTGTAACCAAGCAGGGTCACAATCCTTGGAGAATTGCCTTAGCTTAATCTTTGGTTTCCTTTCATTTTCATGGGAATGGATTAAAATACATGGTGAATTCACAAATCTCTATGCAAATAATTCTCTAAAGGAGTGGAAGTGAGGTTTGGCTCTCAGCTATGCCCACATTTCAAGGTGAAAATCCTAAATACAGTGGGGCTGCTGTTTATTTGAAACCTAAAAGCAGTCAGCCCATTTGAGGGGGGGAAAAAACCCCATTAAAAACGTTCTGTTTGGGAGCCTACCTTGCCTCTGTGGTGGTGCTTGGTTGCTGAATAGGGAAAATGAATCCTCCTCTCAGGTGCAGCCCCATTTTGTCAGCTGGGGTTCGTAAATCATGCCATACTTTCTTCAGAAGGATTGCTTCACCCTTATGGACAGGGATGGGAAAGAGAACAGGAATTTTGCATTATCCCACTGCTGTGAGAGTTTTCTTAAGTCTCTCTTAAGAGTTTCATCAGAACTATTTATTTTAAAAAAAGCTGAAATTATGTAAATAACAGTGGGTTAATGGGCACAAAAAATAATTGCATATAGTTATGATTTAATAACTATTTAGTATTCTTAGCCCTTTCTTGAGGTGCCAATCCTTGTGCTTATCCCACCCTTCAATCCTCATCTCCCAAGTAACCCCAAAGGTTTTCCTTCAGGTCCCCAATAGGCTGACAATCCTATTTCATCCCATTCCCATTCAGAAAACAATGCCATATCCCATAATATCCCCTGCATTTCCTTACCGTGTCATAATCATACCACTCTGCATCAGGGAAATACACACGGGTGGACTCCACACCCTGAAAGTGAATAAAGCAACAACTTTCATATTTCAACTTAAATAAACTCAATTTTCCAATTAAACTAAAATCCACTGTGAGAAAATCATGGATATTTCTGCTCTTTTCTCTTTCCTGGTGTTTAGGGTGGTGTCCAGGCAGGGGGAGAAGAATCCAAGCCAAATTTCTGCAAAGCTGTTGGGGCGTGACTGAATTGCTGCTCTGCAAAGTGGCAGCTCATGGAAAACCACCCAGTGAACCACATCATATCCACGAGCATCTCTCTATCTTCTTTATTTCCACATTTTTTGAGGCTGGCACCTTTCAGATTCTCACTTTCCCTTCCTGTATTTAACAAATGTTTTATGTTTCTCCGTGGCAAACATGTTGCTGGCAGAAGAAATCATTATTTACAATATTCTGCCCCAGAATAAGCAACAAAACTTTGTGTTTTCTTGTTGCACCACAGAGAAGCTGAAATGCAGCCAGAGAAGCTGACTCCAAAGGAAATTCAGAGATGAGGTAAAGCAGAATATCAGACCAGATATCCTTGACTCCATAGAGGACTGGAAAACAGGGGTGGGATTTAACTGCAAAATTTTCCATTTCAGCTGGGATCAAAATGTGCTGTGGGCTCTCCCACTGGGAGCAATAAATGAAGGAGCAGGAACTGGTGACTCAACATGGCCCATGGCTACCAGATAGATCCCAAAAACATCCAAACCTACCGGCTCCAGAACAGGGGAAATCAGCAGCCCAGGGCCCCACAGGAACTGCCTGTCAATGTCCCACGTTATTTCATCAGAGTAGAACCTAAATAAATGTGAAGGATAGAGCAGAAGTTGGTTTTTTTGTGATTTATATCAGCAGCAATCCCAAGGTTTCAGGGTGGTGATTGTCCACAATGATGAAAAAGGATATCATAAAAATCACCTTCCAATTACCCCAAAACGGGATTTCATTGGGAAGTCATCTACAGCTATCCCAATGGGCATTTTCACAGGGTAGGGGTTTAGAAAGCCCTCATACCACATTAAATGTGTCAGATTTTTAAAATTGGTTATAGAACTCCCAAACTCACTCGTGCAGCAGTGGCCTCACCACCGTGTCCCCGTGGGTGTGAGCCTTGTAGAGCAGCGTGTACAGGTAGGGCAGCAGAGTGTAACGGATGTTCAGGTAATGCTTGGAGCTGTTCACCAGCACGGAGTTGGGTCCAAACACAGCTGGATCTTGAGGCTGGAAAAAAAAATCCACTGGGATTATTTCCAGGTTTTTCAAAAACACTTCGTCAACAGTGTGAGAAGCTGTTTCAGAGGGGCTGGGGTTCCATGGGGCAGCTCTGCACTGGGTTATCCTTTCTGCTGTTGTGGTCTGGTGTCTGTCCCTCTGCGTTGTTTACACTGCCTATCCCTCCTGGACTATCAGGGTTATCCCAGGATTTATCCCTGGAGTTGGCCTGGTGGCTCACACAGACCTCGGTGTTCCTTGGTGGTAGGAGCAACTAATATTCAAAAAACCGTGGCCAAATAAGTGAATTCTCAATTAACCCCTAATTAACTCCAATTTATCAGAGCTCAGATTTCAGAAAGACAGCTCAAAGTTCTGTTTTCAGACTGGTCAGTGAAAGTGAGGAGTAGAAGTGATGTTAAAGGAAATGTGGTTGTGCAGCACAAAACAGTTTTGAACAGAAAGCACAACTTACGATGAAACCTTCACAGTTGTGGTTCCTGGAGAATGGGTAAAACGCTCCCACTTGCATCCATCGCCTGCAAAGTTCCTCCGTGGTGTCCTCACTGAAACCACAAATATCTGCCCCAATCTTTAAAAAAAGAAAAAATTAAATATAATCAGAATTATATATACCTCGAAAGGTACAGCACATTTCTTCCTTTCTCCTCCTAAATCCAGCTATGCTGTCCAAAAAATTAAACTGACACCTCGCTAACACTGCCCATCACTCTGCTTCTTCCAAATCTTTACCTTCCTTTTTGGTGGTAACATGCACAGAACAGGAAACAACCTTCAAAACCATTCAAATTTAAATCATACAAAGAATTTGGCTATTTCCCTTCTAAACTGATGTCTCTTACTTGAAATAAGAAAAACAGGAAGTGCTGCATATCCCTCACGAGTGTTTAAAAATTACTAGAAATTAGAGGCAGATTGGGATATTTAAAGTAATAAGTTTGTTATTATTTATGTCACCACAGCCACAAGAATCAAAATTAATGGCCCAAATAAAAAATCAATAATTGAAAAGAAATGCTCAAAAGAGATGCCCAAAAAGAGTTAATTTTTCGGTGAAAATGTGAGTGGTTATTTAGAGAGTGCTTGGTTAAATAATCTGTTCTCTGCTTTGAAAGGATGGCATGAACTGATGTCCTACATAAGGAAATCCAAAGAGGTTGAACTCCAGCATCCCAGGGATTGCCCATCTCAGCTGATCCCACGTTGCTGCATTGTCCCCCAGCCAGTGTCCCGTGTGCTTTCCTGATCCTGCAAAAGTCGACCTCGAGATGAGGAAGCTTCTCTTTCCAGGAAACACCTTCTCGATGGCTCTGGAAAGGAATGAGGCTGGAATTACACAGAGGAAAAGACAACTTGAGCATTGCTAATTCTGTACAAAACACATTCATACTGATCTACACTGATCCTTCATCTTGGGGATGGGGATTCCTTTGCAGGTGTGTTTTAGCAAAGTTCAAGATTTTAATTTGAAATAATTTCTTTACACAGCTCTGACAGCCAATTCGTAGCTTTTCTTACAGCTCCAGACTGTGGATTTTGCCTTGGCTAAATTCAACCCAGCATTTCCCAGGAACCTCATTCCTTTAGCAGTTGAATCTCGTGGTGCTTTGGAAGGTGCAGGTCGTGCACTGCTCTGAAACCTTTCTGCAGGATTTTAGGATGCATTCCTTACTTCCAGGTGGATATGGCCATGGAATATCCATAAAGGTTGTGGACATCATACTGCTTCCCCCAGTGCTGCACTGCATCCAGGCAAATCGTCTTGGAATACATGAGTTTGTCGAGAATCCCTTGGGGAAAGGAATACAAACAGCACTGCTAAGATACATTATTTTATTAATATTTCCAATCTTTAAAGCACATTTATGAGATCCAAGCCCCTATTTCCCTCTTTGTTTTTGCACTTAAATGGTTTAATTACTCCAAGCCCAAAGTGCTGCTCTTGGCTGTGGGTTTAGTTCATCTTTGCTCTGGGATATTTCCACTCCTGAGCTTTGCACCCGTGCGAGGAGCCAAGAACTGTTCTCTGAATTCCTCAATCACTGTCTGACAATGCAAAGGTTACTAAAACCTGCCATTAACACAAACTATGAACCCCATTTTAGCTCTGCAAATATCTCAAAAGCTACTGATAGTGCAAGAGGATCGTTACATTATCAGACACAATAAAGGCAATGATAATATCCAGTAATTACTTGACAGAAAAGGCAATTCTATAAACCACACCTGAAGTTCACAAACAGGAGCACATAAATATTATTTTCTGTCGATAGGAATGTCCAGACCCTGCCCAAAAGAACTGCATTTAAACCACGTTGTATTCTCAAAGGCAATTAACATTTCATTTGATATTTTATTATTCTGATTAAAGCAGCTGGACTTACTGGGAGTGTAAGGGGGGTAGTTTAACTCATTCGGTGGACAACCATTTTTTGAGCCTTGAACGAAGTTGGACACTTCATTCATATCCTGGAAAGGAAAGATGAAGGGTGTAATAAAGTTGCCTTAAGTACATTTCCCTAAAAAAGCCCTCCATCCTATTCTGTCATCCTTTAAGGAATTATTGGTAGCTATTCTTCAACATCTCCCTCCTGACAGCAAAAACACCTTTCAATCCAATAAAAATTTAAAGTAATGAACATCTGCTGTCACCTATATCTTAAAAATAATTTTTAAAACAATCAAATAAAAAACAAACAATCAAATAAAAAACAAACAATCAAATAAAAAACAAACATCCTGAATTACTCACAATCCAGATCCCATCGTAGGGCACCTCATCATGAAACAATTTGCACTCCTCTGCCCACCAGTTTGTGCACTCGGGGTTGGTGAAGTCTGGGAACACGGTCTCCCCTGGCCACACCTGGAATATTCAAAGTAAAATAATTAATGAAACTTTGAATGAGATTTAAAAGGGTTCAGAGCATCCCAGACCTGTTCAGGTTGGGAAGAACACAAAGAGTATGAATTCCTTAACTCTGAATTTTTTGATTGCTTTTCTTGGGAGTCCTACAAGGAGCTGAGAAAACTCTCAATAGAGGTTAAGATTGTAAATTAAAAGGATGATATGGAATCAGGTCCTTCTGTTGCTACTGGAAATAATAGGAGCTGGCTGATGAAACATCCCTTGAACTTTCAAATTACCCTTTGATGTAATATATTTCAGTGTTAATGTAAATAAAATTTAGGGTTAATGTGAAAAAATGCAATTCAATGGCAATTTTAATTCTATTTTTCTTTAATTTCTTTTTTAAAGAAAAATTCATTTAAATGTAAAATTCATTTAAATGTAAAATTCATTTAAATGTAAAATTTTTTTCAATTTTTAATGTAAAAAATTGAAAAAAAACTTAAGAAAGGTTGAGAGTTATCACAGTCTATAAGAGACCTTACAAATTTTGCTTTCACTGGTAAATAAGTCCCCTGAGCTGAATTAAATCCTAGCAGTGGCAACAGATCAAGTTCCAATGACTGAAACCCCAATTACCTCCCCAAGCAATGGTGTTTTTCCATCTGACTCATTAACCCAGACTTTTCTCTCCGTTCCTCTCACGTAACTTCCATAGGGACTTCCATCAACCATATTTTGGGTGCCAATGGCAGCATCCTAAAAAGAATTAGATAAATATAAAGAAAAGAAGAAATCAGGATATTCCATCCGTTATTACAGGCTGTAAATGCAATAATTACAAGGAATAAGTAAAGAATATTAATAATAACTAATAAATAACAAAAATGTTTACAAGGGAAAAAAAAGGAGCCATGAAATGCTTACCAGTATGATGACATATTTTTGTCCATGCTTATGCAAATAATCTGCAAATTGAGGGAGGTCTTTGTACTTCTCTTTGTCATAAGTAAAATCTTTCCTGTCCTCCATATAATCAATGTCAATGACTTGGGCATCCTGAAAGAGAAGGGAGCTCAGCTTTTCCGTGAGAAGTGATATGTAAGGATTTTCCATTATTCCATTTTCTTCCCAAGTATTAGCTAAATATTAGGGTATTTTTATTCTATTGAAGACGTCAGGTTCAGGTCCCCAAAAATCTAATTTTAAAAGTTAATTGTACTTTGCTGATGACTGTCAATTAAGAATAATATATGGTTCCATAACTGTCCATAGGGTAATAAAAAATAATGTTCCATGAGAAGAAAAACGGATAGAGCTGGAAAGAATGAAAGAAAAATTACGACAATAAAATGTCTGAATAAATCTCACTGCAGATGATGCTGGAATGATTTTTGTCTTTTCTTTACATCCCTTTTACACAATTTTCTGTATCCACAAGTATTAGCAGCATGCATATTTACAACCTTTTACTTAGTTTAGTGCTTAGTGTGTTGTAAATGCCCTGCAGGCCTGAGCCTGAAGACCCAGAGCTGCAGAGCCAGGGACACCAAACATTCTGCTGGCTCAGGAAGCCAAGGGCCCCTGGCAGGACAGATCCTGGAAACTCGAGCTGAACCCAGCCCAGCCCCAGCATTGGGCTCCCTTGTTGGATCTGGGCTGTGGAAAGTCTAGAACTGGTGTGTGTGACTGATGAGGGTGCATTTGCCACGCTGGCACCTGGGGGAAGTGGATGCATCAAACAGGATCCTGATTCAAATCCTGAGGTAAAGACCCCAACCTCTCTTACCGTGTCTAGTTTCATTTTCCTAACACCAGAAAAAAGGCCTCACAGATAAGGCAGCTCCCATCCCACATTCTGATAACGGGGCTGACACCAAAACGCACAGAAAACCTTTGACTATTCCCAATCCAAGCGGATGGAGAACAGAGCAGCTGTAGGATCCCAGCGTGGCCCCAGATCCCGTACTCACATAGGGCAGGCCAATGGCTCTGTTCCTCTTCACCACCTCCTTCACCTCATCCAGGGAGGCGTAGCCGTAGCGGCTCAGCTGGAAGCCCAGGCTCCAGTAGGAGGGCAGTGCTGGCAGTCCCACGAGCTGTGAGGGGAGAACAAAAACCCCACGGGCTGTAGGACACCTTGTGTGGCCTCATCCCCTTTCCCCGCGCCCGCTGGTGCCTTAGGATTTTAGATTTTGTGTTTTTCATGTATTTGTAACCCTGCAGTTCTTTAGTGCAGAACTCTAAACTCCATACCCAGTGTCAGCTGCTGCTCTCCCGTTTTGCTCAGACACAACAATTCCTCTCCAGGCCTGGCAGTCAAGGACACCTGACTGTCCCAGGCTCTGAGAGATGGAAACAAAAGTGAGTTTTGGGGGAACAAACTTGGGGTAAATTACTTCATTACCTGAAACTGTAATTGGAAGATTAACTCCCAATATGCAAATGGGCCAAACTTATAAAAATATGAAAACCCGTGACTCATGGTCCAATTTTGGGGGTAGCCCTGGGGGGGCTTTTTCTGCCCTAAATGTACCTGAAGACCCTTCAATAAATGTAAATAAATAAATAAATAAATAAATAAACCTGCTTTTTATTCCCTTAATTCTGTCTGGCTCTGTTTTTACGTAGTTCCAATAAGGCATCACCACGCTCCTCAAATCTGCTCAAACAGCACACACTGAATGAGCAGGGCACTCCCAAACATGATATTTCCCCTCTATTTTTAATTTAGTTTAAGAAACAACAGTATTTTGGGACAATGCCCATTCTTTAAAGTGTCACTGGAACCAAAATATTAAGAAGTTCAGAAGACACCCAGTGATATCTCAAGGTCATAAAATCCAGACATCCTATAAACACACTCTCTGTCCCATAATATTGCCATATAAAAAGAAATTAGTCCTTATGAAAGGAGAATGAAAAATCAATTATTCTAGAGACCATGTCCAGCCCTAACGACCACGGTGTAAATTATAGATTAATGAATTTTGGAGCTCTTGGGCCTCGAGCATGGCCTCTCTAGCACGAGAGGAAAAAATTATATAAAATATATCTCAATCACTTTATAAAAATCTGTTCAATGCCTGTTTCCTGAAGGTGAAGGTACCTGCAGGTACTCCTGGACTACTTGCTCTGGAGTGTCCCCCAGGAAGATGTAGAAATCCAGGATGCCCCCGATGGTCCTGTAGGTCACAGCTGGAGCAGGCTGCACCACAAACTCTGCCACACAAGAGTGCACAAAAACAGTGTTGAAGGACAGGAAATTCTCAAATAACTTCACATTTTCTGATGGATGATTAGAGAGTTTACTGAAGTAAAAAACACAAAATGCCTAAAGAAGCCAAAAACATTAATTGAGCTTGCAAAGAGGGGGAAAATCAGACAACTCCTTGTGCATCCATATTTCCATTCCTTTATATCCTACAGAGAAAAGAATCAGAAGAAACCCAGTGGTTCAACCTTTTATCTTTAATTTTGAGTGCAACTTTACAGCCCAAAGATGTGCAGAGCTTAAAAAATATAAACATAAAAATGCTTATCAAAAGGGACTAAAGGACATTTACTTCCAAGTGTTTTTCACTACAAATTTAATCCTTTATTCCAGTGCAGACTTGTACAGATTTTGGGTAAGTTCCTGACCCTCAGATTTCCATAAAAATCTTCCAGTTAACTTGAAGCTACTCACTGCTTCTACTTGAAATATTATTAAGCACAGGGTAATGACTGCCTTCAGATATTGGGGGTGTTTTTAAAAAGGGATACCTGCATCAGATCAGTTTTTATTGCAATCCAAAAGATCATTTCAAAAGAAATTTAACTGCACTACTCAGAGCCACAGAGAAAGGTTCCTTACCCATGGCATTGCTGTTCATCAGGAAAACACCAAAGGAGGCTCCAGAGTTGTCTTCCAAACACAGGAAGAAAGTTTGGACTCCATACAAATTATCCATTGCCTAAATAATAAAGGGAACAGGCAAGCTGGTTAACAGCTAACACCAGGATCTGTTCTGGAATATTTCAAAATACATCACAGGTAGGACTTGAAACGTCTCAAATTGGAACAAACAGCAAAAACTTGAATCCTGACACTTCCCTGTTTTGCGTGTTGTGTTTTTCCTGGTGTAATTCTTATTTATTTCCTATGAAAACAAGAGTTTCCCCAATAAATAGATATTAGACCTGACGGAGCTCCAGGAAAGCTGGCAGATATTGGAGACCTATTTTTGGGGAATAAATGTGTTCATCAAGGAGAACTTGAGAGGTGCTTCCATCCCATTGCACCACAGATTAGGTTTTACATCCAATCTGTATTTCTATGCATCCTGCAAGGTAATAATTTTGATGTCTTTTAGAGGGAAACGGGGGAGTTACTTGCTGCTTTTTCATTTCCTTTCTAATTATTTTTTTTTAATTTCTGTTGCTATTATTAGCAACATAACCCCTTAGAAATGCTAACAATTGTTGCAGTAGTTGTACTTTTCCTCCTGAAAAAGCAAATTCAGTTCAGATGTACAAGAATAATTTGAAACCAACCTAACTCTGTGCTGTTCACTGTTATTTGTTTTATCTCAATGAGTCTACACTCAGTGGAGCCATTCAGTTAAGAACTATCTTCAAACCAGAGAAAAGAGTGAGAAGGAATCTCAAGGCAATGGGTACAAATTCCAGATTATTAATTAACTACATACAGTCATCCCACCCTTAGGTTTCAGACCGTATATCTCCGATTTTAGTGGAACAAAAGTTCTTTCTCAAAGCAGGAAATTGCTTTATGAAACTGAGGTAACGGTGAAAATAATCTCACAATTATCAAAAAATGGGTGTGGCAGAAATTGTTTCATGAGGAGACAGCCAGAAAACTCTAGAAACAGCTGACAGACGTATTTTATCTTGGAAAGAGACAGCTGTTTAGGAGAATTTTTCCACAATTTGAGCTCCCAAAAGATGCTGAAGCAGCCTGGGCGTGTGCGAACCCTACACACAGCAATGCATTAGGGCACATCGTTATTTATTAGTGTGCTATTTATTCTGATTATCAGCAGAAGCTGAAGACTCCTCTGTTAAGATTTACCCCCTGATTTTCAAGTGCACGCCAACACAAAAATCAGGGAGCTTTTAATAACAACACCCAGCACCTGGAAAACCTTTAGGGAAAATTCAGAGGGTGCATGAATTTGTTCACTGCCCGAGAGGTTTTTGTCACAGAACTGCCACGAAGGAGGGGAAATCAGCCCAAACTCACTGCAGAGGGGCCGGTGTCCCTGCTGAAAAGGGGCCAGGTTTTCCAGTTGACGTCGTGCCTGTACTGCCTGTGCACATGCTCCCCCACGCCGTAGATGTTGCTGCTGGGCAGTTTGATGGAGAGCTGCAGGAACTGGTCAGCGTACTGCAGGGGCCCGATGCTGGTGTCAAACCTGCGGGAAAATCAAAATAAAATGAGGAAAACATGGAAGAATTTTACCCAGAATTGTTGCAAGAAGGGTTTCTGCTCCTTTTTGCTGGAGCTAGATGGCAGAGCCAGGGCTTGGCCCAGTTCTTTCAGGTTTTCTTCCAAGTGCTGGTGGAATCAGATTTTTCTTTTGCGGGCCTCAAGGGGAATAAATGGTGATGGGAGGCCACAGACTTTATCAGAATAATCAGGATTTTGGTAATGGACTGTCATAACACATTGGTCCCCACTTGTCCTTTAATAAAGAGGCCTCCCTTTTGTTGGGTTGTTTAAGAGTTGGGGGAAATCAGTGATCCTGTGCAAAGAAATTTATCAGGGATTTCTCTCTGAGGGGCTGCCCTTATCCCATGGTAGCAACAGCTTCCTTTGACTTCCTCAAACTCAGAGTCCAACGTCACTGACATTTTTTCTTTAGAGACCCAAATGCAAACATTTTTATGAAATTAAACAAAGGCCTAAGGAAACGTAGAACATTCCAGAGAATTGTTCCAGCATTGTCCCACAGGTGTCTCATCCCTCTCCCTGTACCTGTTTCATCAGTCAGGCACTGCTGACTGCCAAGTCCATCTTCTGTGCCCTCCATAATTGCAAATCAATCATTGCAGAGGGTTCCAAGCAAGAAAACAATACTAATAAGAGCAAAAAGCAAGGCCTAATTAATTAAACTCGAAGCCTGGTTAATCCAAGGGCCCAGCCCTGTGACAGGTAATCATTGCTGGCTGATTTAATGAGCACCTTCCCCCTGGCACTTCCCCTCTCTCAGGGCACTTGGACACCTGTGGGTTGGTAGGTTTGGTTCTGTTTATTTACTCTCAGAATGTAAATGGGATGAGAGAATTCAATGTTCAAGCCCATTAAGTATTTTACACACAGCCTTGCACTACCAGCTATCCCTGGATATCACAGGTCTAAAGGGCAGCCTGGTTTTGGTGATACAAAGAACAGCCTGATTTTGGTGATTCAGGGCCTCAGCACGGGTGCAGTAAAGAAGATAAAAGTTGCAACGAGGAGTTTTCTCACATGGTTTGAAGCACTGGCAGAGAGTCCCTCAGGTAATAAAAACTCCCCATATTGAGATTTTTCCAGCACTGGGGGAATGCGGTCAGAGGGCCACACCTGAAACCTTTCAGGCAGAGCTTCCCACCTCTCAGACTGATCCCAAATGCATCCCAATAGTCCTTGAGGAACATCCACCAGTGAGAGGAGAGGAGTCGATGCCGTGACCAAGAGGACACCTCACTGCTGGCATCACCAGATTTCGGGTGTCACTGAGGGAGCCCCAGCAGGACTTACAGCACTCTGCCATTGCTGGTTCTGGTCACCACCAGGCCAAAAGGGTTCTGCTTCAGGTCCACCTTGTATTTGAGGTTGGAGGCCGCGGAACCTGTGAACGGCTTCACGTGCTCGTGAGGGACCTCGAATCTCCGGGCGTTGGGGTCAGTGAGCTGCACAGATTTAAACAACAGAAGTGTTGGGCTTTTACAAATTAACCCCTCATTCAGGCATTTTCCAGCTTTATACAGTTCTGACTCAGGGTGGTTCCACCCTTATTCCAATCTCCTCTTCTGTTTTAACTATTATTCGCTTCCATGTTTAATTTCTCATTTTCAGCCATTTTCCTTAGAATATTTGACTCTGTGTTTCCACCAGGAGCCCACAGAGGACAAAGTCCCCCACAGAAGGTTCTCAATCCTACAAACACCTGATACCCCACACCCACAGACTCCCGAGCTTTCCACAGAAAACACAAATCCCAGGAAAAGCTAATGCTGGCTGTCAAAATGATTGAGAGACGTGACCAGGGCCATAAATAAAAAGTAAGTAAACACATTTATCCCCCAAATCTTCCTGTGATGGGCACAAATGGCAGATAATAGCAAAGCTGTGCTTTTCAAAGGTCTCGGTGATTTTTCATGCAGAATTCCCGATTTTTCAAGCTGAATTCTCAGCACGGCAATGGCGGGGAGGACAACAAAAGGACTTTAGTGGGAATCATGAGAGCTCCAGAGGGATCAACCCAGCCCTCCTCTCCATCCTGCACAGCTGATCTTGCAGAGAAAAAGGACCTTGAAGCAGAAGGGCACAAGCACTGACCTTGAATCGGAAGCGGTTCTGAGTCTGATACTCCTCCGTCAGCAGCACCGTGTTGATGTCATTCCCAAAGAGGGAAGGGGATGGCAGCCTCTCCAACGTGGTCTCAAACCCTGGGGAAACAACACCATGGGAGCTGTGTGGGATGGGGCACTGTGGGGTCGGGATTTGGGGTGCCCAGCCCCAGCTTACCTGCCTGGGTGGGTCTCTGGGAGCCCTGCACTCGGTAGCCGTGCTTGGGCGAGAAGAAGCACCACGGCACGCTGGTGTCGCTCTGGGGGCTCCAGCAGCAGCCACGCTGGGAGCAGGTGCTCTGGGAAGGGCAGGAGGGGCACAGGTCAGCTGGGGTTGCTCAGATGAGTCCATTCTCACCAGTCAAAGTGCACATTTCACCCCAAACACCAGAAACCTTCATTGTTTCTGCATTAAGGTCAAGTCACCCTTTGGAAATCTCTGTGGGGTGAACTCAGTGGTGCAAAATGCACTAAAGAGGGGGTTTTTTCAGGATTCAGAGAAAACTTCCTTATTGGATATGTGTTCTTTCTTAAAACAACAATCTCCGCAGGTAAAATGAACATTTTGAAAGAATTATTGGAACATCTGATACAGCAGAGTCTGACCAAAGTCACACACTGAGGAGGGGGTGAAATTAATCCTAAGATTAACATCTAATAAATATCTATATATGCATAGCTGAACATTGTGCATAAAATTTCCTTTTCAATGCAATTTTCTGCAATCAGAAACACACAGATTCTGCATAACTTCAAATTGAGGTAAATATTTTTTTAAAAAATAAATAAGCCAATTGTTTCAAGGCTCTGTCTCAGTGTAGTGGCACCAACCTTTACACTCCCATTCACTAAAAAGCTGAGATTCCTTTGTGCTGCTGTTAGAAATTAACTTGCTCACGTGCTGTGTGTGTGAAGTTTATGTTTGGAGATAAGATTTGGTCAGTTTATCACTAAGTTTACACCCATTTTCTCTCCTTAAACCCCCATTCATCATTTAGGGCAAAGGACAGTGGTAAAACAACTCTCACTGAGGGCGAAGGGCAACGTCCATTGGTGATCTCAGATACCCAAATCCACCAGGGACACCTTCAAAACCTCTCTGTCCACCTGTCCACCACCAGAAGCTTTTTCTGCCATTATCTAATTGTGCTCCAATGCTTTTGGTGCTTGTAATAAATATTTAAAACGTTCTGCAGCTTGAAAATGATGCAAAATCTTCATTGCTGCTGCCTTTGTTTTGGGGTTAGAGAACCAAAACTGGTCAGTGCAGGTGAAATCATTTCCAGAGGCTCTGAAGAGATAAAAGATAAGGCAGCTCCAGCCCAGCAATCAGGAAGGTGCTGAAGGAAGCACTGAGGGAGCTCACAGGGCCACTGGCTTGGGAAATCTCAGTGCATTTATTTGAGAGCAGTTTTCCAGAGCACAGAAATCACTCAAAACCACCCCAAACAGACCCCAGATTCACCAAACAGGTGAATGTTTGTCCCTCTGCCATGGATTTATCCCGTTCACCAAGCAGGTGAATGTTTATCTCTCTGCCATGGATTTATCCCATCAGAAAACATTTGCTGCCATTTCCATCAGGTTCCAAGCCAAACCCACGGCTGCAGGAGAGCTGCAGGGGCTCATTTCCCCCTCTTTGACACACAAATGGATGCAAACACTGTGTAAAGCTGTGAAAAACCCAGGCTCACTCCCCACCTCTCCAGATCCCACCAGGAGAAGCCCCCATTTCCCATCCATAAGCAATTGCAGAGTAAACGGGAGGAAACCCTGAGCCTTCCAAGCCTGCAGAGATCACAGCTTGATTCCCTTACTGCATTTCCTTCATATAGAGGGGAATATCCTGGATAAAAGAACATATTTGCTCCCTCCGTCCTCTTCTCCCTTTCCAGACCAGTGACCATCCCACAAAAAACAGAATAAACTGAACTGTTTTTCCTAAAACCTGGCATTTCAAGCATTCTCAGCTTCCTGAGCATCTTTTGCTTTTCCCCAGCCATTTCTCCTGAACACTTCTCAGCTATTTCCAGGAGCTCCTCCACAGCCCAGTGATATTTTTCCAGCTGGATCTCATCCTGGCAGATTTGTGCTTTTGAGCACGAGGAAGCAAACACAGGAGCTCGGGATTGGTAACTCCTGGCGCGGGGAAAGGAGCAGAGTTCACCAGAGACACTGCTGCAAAAAGCAATCATGCTGGAAACAAAGATGTGATCCCGGGCTGGGAGCTGTAAAAGCAGCACAACAGACACCAGGAAAGGCAGAGCTTAATTAGGAATGACCCTGGAGATGAGGAAATTGTTGACACTGGGGTACAGCACAAGCTGAGCACCAAGGAGTCAGAGAAGGGTTTGGCCACCTGCTGAAATAAAATGTGCTGTTCTGTGTGTCCACACAGGGTATTTTGGGAAGAAAAGGCCTCCACACAGGGTATTTTGGGGGAAAAAAAAGCACAGAAACAAGCCCCAATAAACAATTCCCCTGCCCTGAGCTGGCAGAGGTGTCAGCCTGGCCTACACGAGCTCTGCTCAGTGGAATTTGTGTTTCACTGCTGTGTTCTGCTTGTCTGATCAGACCTCCTGGCAGTTTTCCACAGCAGTGAATAGTTAACAAATGTCTTCCTTCTTTCAGCATCTCTATCTTCACCAACCACATGATCAGATAAAAAGAAAGGAAGAAAAGAAGAAAGAAAGCAGATATTTTTCTTTTCTTCCTTTTTTTCTCTTTTTTTCCTTTTCCCATCCTTCCTCTTTCTTTTTCCCTTCTTTCCTCCTTCCTTTCTTTTTCTAACTTTCATTTCCTTTCTTCTATTCTATTTTCTGCAATCCTACTCATTTTCTGACTCCATCCTGGTCATCTTTGGTGACTCAGGAAATCGAGGCAGACCCTAAACCTTTGAGATCAGCTCAACCAAATAACTTTTTCCAAGCTTCTGTTTATTCTGAAAAGCATCAACACAAACCACTGCAGAAAAGTGATGCAGGGACCTGCAGTTGTGCAGATTTTTGTGTAGCCTGGCACAACCAAATCATTTCCAGGGGAAAAATGCACACAGCAGTGAATGGAATCACTGGGATGGGATTCTGGCTTTCCTCGTGGAGCAAAAGTGATATTTCTCTCCAACCCTGTGAAATCTGCTGCCTGCTCTTTGCTGATATTCAGGAATCATTTCTTTTACCTCTGACCCTCAGAGTTGCAATCTGCATGTGCTTTTCTGTGATTTGATTATTTGCAGTTCTCTCCCACCTCCAGCCCTGCAGCTGAGACCAGAGCGCTGCTGCTCGAGGAGTACAGCCCTTCACGTGGGTGCAAAGGCAGCAATTACAGATTTAAATGATCTGCCTGGCTTCCCCTGCAGTGCTCTGCCTGTTCCTGGGGCAGGGAAGGAACCTGAGGAGTCGAGGAACAGGCTGTGATTTGGACCTTTCCTAACCTGGCCCCTGCAGGATTTTATGGAGCTGCAAATCAGAACAAAACCCAAAATGGCAGGGGAGGCTTTGACATCAGCCAGCTCTGGAATTAGGGGGAGATTTCCTCAGGGGTTCACACAGCTGGTTATCAAATTTTTACACCTCTGTGAATTGCAGAAGTGACCCACATCCCACTGGCTTTTTTCTCCTAAGCTGCTCCTCCCCAGATCAAAGAAAGATGTCAGGCATCCACCAGAAAACGAGAAAATCGATAATAAAGATGAAAAATAATAATTATGATAATGATAACGATAATAATAATAATAATAATAATAGCTTTTCTGTAATAGACTAACTGTTACAGAAACATTCTCAGTGTGAAAGCACCAAAAAATAAAGGGTAACATAAAACCATGGAATGGTTTGGGTTGGAAAGAACTTCAGTTTTGATCTCCTTGCACCCCTGCCATGAGCAGGGAACCTTCCACCATCCCAGGCTGCTCCAAACCCCATCCAGCCTGAGGTGATGCTTTCCACTGGGAATTTTAACTCAAGATTCTTAAGCCAAAAGGTCTTTTCCTTACTCTGCTCTCTCAGACACCCCAGGCAGGAGAGGAAGACACTGGGTCTGAAAGGAAACTCTGACCACAACCTGTGTATTGTAAAATTGCACATCTCAGTAAAGCCCAGCATTTCTGAATTATTATAAATGCCAGTTTTTGACCATCACACCAAATGAAACCATTCAGAGAAATTTGTTAAAAATAAAGTGACTTTTTAACTGCTTAATGCCTGACCAATTTTGTCTCCACCTCTCCCCAAACCAGAGAAATCAGACTTTCTGTCAAATGGGCTGAAATGGTTGTACAGGAGTTTAACTCCCCCGCAAATGTTGGGGCAATCACAGATTTCAAAAAAGATTAAGTAAATACCTGATCTAGTAGAGACAAAATACATTTTTATAAATAAACAGAAGGTTTTATGGGATTAAATCTGTTTTCTAATATTTTCCAGAATGTTTGCAGACCTTTGTTGCCAACTGATCTGGGATGCAGTCGATCCTCTCTGCTGCTGGGATATTCTGACATTGTGGGTAAAAGTCTGTCAAGGAAATAAAGGAATGGATTATTTAAATAATCTTTAAACTGCAGGAATAACTCGATTCCCTCTGAACTCAGCGCCTGCTTCTCTCAGGATAACAGAGATTCAAATCACTGTGAACTATTGCTTGTGTGGTTCATTTTTACCTCTGAAAAATGGCACACAATTATTTCAGCAATGGGAACTTCAAATTTTTGAACATATATGGAATTCTGATGATTTTATTTCATCAGTCCACATTTCAGTGACTCCTGTGGGTCAGTGTGCTCCTGCTCATTGAAAATATGTGCAGAACTAAAAATTGGAAGAGCTTTTCTCTTTCTTCAATTGTGGGCTGTCATGGTGCTCCTTCCCACAGTTTTCCACAGGAGCTGGAATTGGAAAATCAGGGAAAAGCACCTTAAAGCTCCATTGAGATGTTCCTTTGGGTTTCAGGTTTGTGGGAGTGAATTTAAGCAGATTTAGCTGATTAAAGGGAAGTCTGAAGGTACTTTATGCATTTGGGAGCTGTTGATGTGTGGAACAAGGACTGGGAAGTGCAGGGATGTGCCCTGGGATGAGATGGACACAAAGCCCCAGATTTGCCTCTTGGCATCACCTGCACTTTGTGCTTTTTGCTCAGGGAAACTCCTGCTCATGACAGAAACAGGAAAAATGAATGGAGATATTAATCTACATGGGCAGTTTTACTAAAACACCAAGATGTTTGCTTTGTGCAAGCAACAATTTTAAATTTTCTACTGTTTTCACTGCTAAACTTTTTGCTTCAGGGTGTGAATAGAATTGCTCCCACAAAAAGGAGCTGGAAGAAAAGCAGGTGCTCTGTATCACATCCCTGGAACACAAGGGGTTCCTGATTTATCAATGCATTGGCAAGAAACACTGTGGGATTTTAGGATGTTCCACACAATTTGGCTGCTCCCACAAAGAGAAGAGATCAGGGAGATTTTTTTTTTTTCAGCGTTACCTCAAAAGAAATCTGAAATTATCTGAGCTCTACGTTCCAAAAGAAAGTCCAGTCATGGGAGGGAGAGATAAAAGACTTTTCAGGACAATAAATCCTGACTCACACAATTTATTACATTCATAACTGGTATCTCTTTGACTGTACCATCCATAGGAAGTCCTGTCCATAATTCACCTTTGGATAACAATAAGAGCAGAGCAGGGACCTTGGGGCAGAGCTGAGCACATCCCACTCAGGGATTTTGCTCCTCCAGGGAAGCTCTTACCTGGAGATTTCGTCGCGGGCTCTCCCGTGGCCAGCAGCCCGATGAGGACACAGGCGACGATGGTCACCAGGGTGAAGAGGGCAATCAGGGTGAGCTCCAGCCCACTGAACTTCCTACCCATCTAGAAACCCAGAAAAATCCCGTTAGTAAAAGTTAAAAGCAGGGAATGGCTGTAAATTACATTTCCAATTTATTGAATTAGCAAATTATTTAAGTTTATTCAGCAAATAGCAAATTGTTAAATGTATAAATTATTTCGGTTTTAAGCCATATCACCTAAACCTGAAGCTTAAATAAAATGCTCCTAAAAGACTGTGTGCTATAAATCTGCAGTTCTGGATAATTCACCAAGTGCAGATGATGAAATTATTCTATTAAGAAATGCATTTTAGCCCCTGCAAACCACTTAACACAGGACAATTTACTCCTGAGATAAACTGTGGAGCTTTCTACAGATCACTAAAACTCCTGAAACAGAAACCAAATAAAATCTTCTTCCCCTTTTTTCCTTTTCTGAGCTTTCATTTCTCCTTCAGAGTAAACACGAGTCTATTATTTATTATTATTATTATTTTGACTTGATTTGTTAAAAACACACTTTAAAAGAACAAAAAAGCAATAAACTCTGAGGGCGTGTCCAGGACACGTGGGGAAGGCAAGAGGTAAATTGTTTATTTGTTCAGTGGGAGAACAGATTGTGTGCGGTGTTTGCTGCTGAAATTACACCTGAAATATGGGAAATGAGGCAGTGGAGTCACTGCCTTAACCTCGTGTTTTCCACAGCTTTTTCTCCTCAAATTCCTTTTGTGTTTTTTTGGTGAGCGAGGAGTGCTGAGCCAAGAGTGCTGTGCTTGCTCTCATTAACACTGAACTGTGCACCAGCCATCAAACTGATTAAAACCAATTAAAACCAACCTCAGCAGCCAGATCAATACACACTGGCAGCTACCACTGCATTCAGCTGTGGTTAAGAGCATTTAACCTCCTAAAAACCACCTCAAACACAGAGAAATTGGTTCTTTTTAGGTGAGCAGTGCCTGAACATCAGAACACTTGGATGTGTTTTAGTGGTGCCCCACAGGAGGGAAAAATATTTTATAATAAACTATTTTTCATGTGAAATAACAGTTCAAATCTTTGTATGCTCCTGCTGCCACTTTTAACTCATCACCCTCCCTCCATCCCAACCTAAAACCCCTTTTTGCTGTGTTGCCCCAGATCATAAAACCTAAAAAACTAATGATAATTTATCTGAAAAGCAGGATTTTATTCAAATTCTTGCCATTAATGCCTCCTGTCTCGCTGAATTTCAGTTCTTCTCATGGTCTCCACCAAACCCTAAAACACTTTATAATTTACAAATCTTTATAATTTAAAAATCTAAACTCTGTTGTGTGGCAAGCACCCCCCCAGTGAGGCAAAGCCATCCAGAACCTCAGAAACAACAAAATTAATGCCTTACCTTAAATTTTCTGCAGTTCCCTCATCTGCTGCTCCTGACTGTGACGTTGAACACCCAAGCTGGGGCTTTATGAGCTGCTGTTATCAGTTCTCAGCTGTTTGCAGAGCCCTGGGCCAATGGCAACCACAGCCAGAGTTAAGGGCAGATTGCAGCCACTCTTTGGACCAAACGCTGCCATTATTGCAGCCAATGCGTGGCTGGTTAATTAATAATATTTGGCTTCAATCTGAAGCATCAGGTCCTGCAAAGGAGAGAAGAAGCAGCAATAAAATGCCAATCAGCTCATCCAGTTGAATGATTGTTTGTTTTTGTTTAATCTGTTCTTTTTCTGTATCTTTGTTACTTTAACCTTTGTGGAGTTCCTCATCGGTTGCTTCTGCTTTAATCACCACAAGAAGTCATTAAACATTCCCAAATGAGGGAAAGAGCTGCTGAACTCATTGCATGGGAGAATCAAATATATGACTGTAAAAATTTTTATTGGAATTAAGATAAAATATTAATCGTAAATCAATATAAACAGATTTTGTGGAGTACTACTAATAAATGTCAAAAGCAGATGAGAAAGATGAAAGATGAACACAGAAATGTTAAATTTTATAGCAAAGAGGCTTCAATCAAAACCTTAATGTGAATCCTTCACACCAAACTGGGTCTTGTCTTTTTCTTACAAATGATAGGTGCGATTTTAATATTAAATCTGGGTTTTTCAAGGGGAAGCTTTCAGTTCATATTATTAAAGGATTTATAAGTAATTTTTCAATAATAAAGAAATGGCTGAGAATTGCCACTTGTATTTTTTTGAACTGCTCATGATTTTACTCCAATTCCTCCATCCCTCAGATTCCTTCCTTCCTTCCTTCCTTCCTTCCTTCCTTCCTTCCTTCCTTCCATCCATCCATCCATCCATCCATCCATCCATCCCCCCTCAGATCAGTGCCACCACTCCAGAACAACAGGCAGAGTTTCCAAACCAATCACACCCCTCTTTCCATGGGAACAACACCCATGTCCAAATAAACTCTGGAAACATTGCTAGAAATTGCTGAATCTGCTGCTTTATGTGTGTCTATTAAAAAAAAAAAAATACTGACATAACGTGGATTATGAGAATTCGAATGGTCAGGAAAGCATGAGGGGCTGGTTTGGTGGATATTTGTTTTCCAGAGTAGATTTATTCCGTGTGGCTGTTCCAGGAAAGCACTGGCCCAGCACTGCCCATTCCGCGTGCTCCTTTAACAACCCCCCTGCCATCAATAAAACCATTTGCTAAGTGCTTCCCTCCACCCGTGGTGCCACAAAGCTCTGCCCTCCATCACCCGGGGAACGCTTCCCTGGCCTCTGCTCAGCTCAGGACCAGGAACACTGAGCTCTCCAGGGAGGGTTTCCCAGCTGAGTGCTTCCATTACTCCACAGAGGAGATCTGGGCTTCCAGGGCAAGGTGAGAGATCAAACTCCAAGGAGGAGGAGAGGGGAAGGATCCTCAGGTTCCTCACGGAGAGGCCAGAAAGACAACAAGAACTCCATTAAATCAAGAGCCGCAGCAGCAAGGTCTCTGCTGGCTCCTGCTTTGGTTTCCAGGAATTCAGAGCTGATTCCTTTCTGACAAAAAGCTGGAAAGAAGAATTATTAGAAGCCCGGGGGCGGAGGCTGGGCTGGAGAGAATGGCACAGGAATGCAATCTAGGAAATTAGGTACTGTTAAAAATGCAGTGATTTAAGAAGAGGCATTTATCTCTTGGCTTTGAACAGGTCTGTTTTTAATTAAATCACACCCGACTCACAAAGCTCGTTAGAATGAGCTCCCTGGTTGTATCCTTCCAGTCAGCTTCCCAATAATTGAGGTTTCAGCCATGGGACTGTGCTGGGAAATAGAAATAGGGATAGAAATGATTTATGCTTTGTCTGCAGTTTAATACGGTGTGGTTTTTCATCGTTTTGGTGTCAAATATTTCATATAAGTACAGTCCTTAATTCCTGTAAGAATTTCCCAGTTCCCAGTCCAGCCAGGAACACGATGGTTGTTATGGAAGAACGTCTGGCACAGACCCAGTGGAATCCCCACATTCCCAATTTCCATGGCTGAACTCACCCTGCAATCCCAGTTCTCCAAACTGGGAGCTCTCCAGAGTTGTTCCTGTGCTCACATCCAAGTTTTTTAGAGGCCTGGAGTCTCCTCCAGACATTCAGCTGAGCAAGGCAAGGAGCTCTGAAGCCTCACCAACGCTTTGAAAACAGATTTTCCCCCCAAAGAGACTCTGGAGAGAAGGAATTTGGATTCATCCCATGTTGTGTCATTTTCCCAAAGCACATCACAATTCAAGATCAGATGCTGAGAGCTCCGTCTCAGACAAAAGCAGTTTTCGTTTTATAGTAATTGACAACCAAAATATTTTGATTTTGTTTACCAAACAGACAGAGAAATAATATCAACTGAGTCATTTTGTTGCAGTGGGAAAGCAGAACATATTTGAAGTTCATTTTTGAAGTATGTGCAGTTCTTCTAGAAGAAATACAAATAAACATTGCATAGCAACTGTTTTTTGTGGATAAATATTATTTTTGTCTAAACAATGGATCTTTATTCTCATTCCAATACCACTCATGATGCAACAAAGTATGGCAGAGGAGATGAACATTAAAATCAAATCCTAGGGTTATTTATGAATTTTTATAAGGTCAAATTAAAGACCTGTGATAATCAGGGATCAGTGATCATGATAATGATTACAAAGATAAGAATTCCAATGGATTTATGGTGCATAGAAAGAGGAATAAATTTTGTAGTTCTCAGTGCAAATGAGGAAATGACTTGCTGGGAGTCTCTAAAACACAAAAATAATTACTGAGAGTCAGTGCAGAACACTGTGCTCAGGTGATGACTCAGTGGGTGAGACCTGAAATCAGAGGAGAAATGTTATAACAACACTCCCAAAAAACCCCAAACCCTCCCATTCTCATTTTAATCGCTGCTGAACACAAAAAGCACGAGGCGAGAAGGTGCCTGATGTAGAAGGAACAAGTGTCAGGATGGTTTGAACCATAATCATGAATATAAATCACTTGATTATGCCTGAAAATTAATAACTGCTGCTGCTCAAGATAGCAAAGGGTAGCTCTTAGTAGGGCTGAGTCTTCTGTATTGCCAATATTTATTATCTACCTTTCTCAACTGACAGAGAAATTACAAGATTGCACCAAAAAAGAGAATATTTTTCCTTTGGCCATTCATGCATAAGCATGTGGAAATACCAAAATGTGCCTGACATTATTACTTGATCAAATCTGTAATCTGCTTTTTGATTTTTTTTTTATTTTAAAGCTGTACTGAGAGAACATCAGGGATATCCCAAAATGGAAATATCCCACAAGGCAGAGATTTGAACCTGGCGTTTGTAGCTGACAGTGCTCACTCCAGGAGAGAGCTGCTGCCTGGAAATGAAGGGGAAAAGGACAATTAATATTTGCTTCCTGCTAATTGCTGGCTCCTGATAAGGAACTCTCAGCTGCATCCTCCCAGCTCTGCTTTGGGCAAAACGGAGAGAAGGGAATTCTTCATTTGCAGTTGGATGAAAACACCAACCACAGAAAAAAATGGGGAAAAAAGTCCCAAACAAGCAGAAATAAGTTTCATATTTTAGTAATTATCCTTCCTCCACAAATACCTGAATTCTCAATCTGTTGATTTTTCAGACCAAGCCCTCTGTGGGTGCAGGTTTTTGGGGTCCTTTGGCTGGGAACAACTCTCCGGTTTTATCTCAAATCTTTCTTCTCTCAGCTTCTTCAGCTTTATGTGATTTTTTTTCCCCCATGTTCCTTCCTTGCTGGAATGTGCCAGCAGGAAGGAATTTTCACTCCTGCGAGCAGCCCTAGAAGCCTCAGAGACGTTTTCTGAACAGGGACATATCAAGGTTAAAATTCAAGTCAAATTTGAATAAAGTTTTGAGTAAAAAAACACCGGCATTGCTTCCCATGAAGCCTAATTGGTGAAAAGTTCAAGAACTTGGTTTAAAAGGATGTATCAGGTTTTAAACCCCTTTAAAAATACTGCCCTTCCTTCTCCTTTGATTCCTTAAAGACAGGGGAAAGTCTTAAACCTCCATCTAAAAATGGATAAAAATGATTTGCTTAACTAAAGCAGATACTCTCCAATAATTCAAATACAGGCAGAGGAGAGTGTTGGATTTAAGGGCCCAAATTATCCCTCTGTATTTGGGCTGTCCAAAGGCTCAGCGACATAAAATAAATATTGACTCACCCAGCTCCTCATGCCAGTTTGGAGCCACATATGCACAGAGCACCAGGATACCCGGGAGTCTGGCAGCTCCAAAGATCCTTGAGTCATTCATCAGGCAGCTCCAAAAAGCCTTGCATGGGTTTTGTAATCCTTTTTAAGGAAAAAAATCTGATAAATTGGGGACTCTTAATTTTTCAGCTTGTAAATGTGTGTATTTTTACAACCAGGAAGCCCAGAAACTTCAGTTATTCTTTTTAAATGGAGGTTAATGTCTAGGTTAATAATTGCAAAAATAATGATGATAATACTGATAATAATGAAAATAATGTTAATAAAGATAAAGATAAAGATAATGATGATGATGATGATGATAATAATAACAATAATAATAATAATAATAATATTAAGAAGAAGAAGAAGAAGAAGAAGTAGTAGTAAGGAATTTTAAGGTGAAATTACACATCTGTAACAATAACAACAACCTAAAAGGAATAAACCCCTCCAGATAGTAATTAACACTTAAAATACACCTTATTTAGTCCTAACTTCATTAGCCACCATTCCTAACTTACTCCACTGGGTTTTTTCACATTTTTCCTCTAACAAAAACTGAAATGACAGATTGTGCCCCAGCTTTGCAGAGAGGAGAAGATAATTCTGAAAGGAGCTGCTTAATGAAATCAGGGCTTTGACCCTTTGCAGCCTTTTTTTGTCAGAGCTTTTCTGCTGCTCCCATGACTTTCCCTGTCCTTGCTGCAGATGGTCCTGCAGCCAGTTCCTGTGCTCCTTGCTGCTCCTGAGCAGGAAACAAAGCAAAGCCACCGTTATTATCTCTTGAATCCTCGCCAGTTTTTTGCTTATTTAGACACGATACTGCTGGATATTATTGAGCTTTGCATTTCTCACCAGTAAAAGAACAATAGGTGGCTGTTGTAGGAAAACAAAAGGATTAAAGGCTTTGGAGCTTGGGGTGCATGTTTAATATTCAGATATTTGCAATAATAACTGAGAGAACGAACAGGATCAGTGCCAAGGAAGTGATTTCCTTACACCTGTTTTATGTGGCAATTCAGGGAGCGTAGCCCAGCAGGGCTGGGCTGGGCGAGGGACACTCCCGAGGCAGAATCCAGCAGCTCATCCCAACACCATCCAAGGTGTGGGAAAAATCCAAATTCATGGCTTTGACCTTCACTGCCTTCATTCCACTCCATGAAGCTTCAACTTCAACTCCAAACTCGCCCCCGGGGGTGATTTTTGTAGCACTGGGATGGAGGGTTCAAATCTGAAAATGTTAAATCGTGCCCTAACACGTTTCACATGGGCATTCCTCACAAATCCTTACGGATTCTGATCACACTGGTCCCAAGCTTTTCTCTCCAAACACAACATCTGGCAGGTTGGTTTGTTTGTTCAGGGGATTTTAATGACATTTTTGCAGTCACTTGTGATTCCAGTGGGAGTGGGAGTGAGAGCACCAAGCAGTGCCAGACGTTGAGCCGAGCCCCGGAGCCCGTGGGTGTCGGGGTGTGGGTGTTGTTCTCACACTGGAGCTGTTCCCACACCAGCCCAGAGCCACCTCAGCCCTCCCGGGGTAAATCTGGGTGCCCTGGCTGCCTCTGAGGTGTTTTCTCCTCACTGAAGGGCTGCTCAGCAGGAGGCTGCTGCTCGTTTCTTCTCCTGCAGAAGTCCAGTTCACAAAATGGGATCCTGTCCTTCAGCCTGGTGGGTTTTCCTCTGCAGGCTCTGAGTCCTGGGTGAGGTCAGGGCAGAAACACAAAGCAATAAAAAGGTTTTTGGTCTGGAGGTTCTTTGGGCTGATTTTGTCACATCAAACACACAAAAACCCCCATCAAGGCAAGGAGAATTCTGACAAGCAGCTCCAAAATCAGCAGGTTTTCCATATTGTCCAGAGCTGCATAAAGAGTTTCATTTCATTTTATAATAAGCATATAATTAACCCAAACTGACATTAAATTAATCAATAAATTGGGGAATTAAAGTGAATGAAGTCATTACCATGGCGGTATAAAACTTCACATAATCCAGATTTATTGGGAAGGAAATGAAAGGAGTGATGGGGGGATATTGTTACAGGCTGTTGGATCGAAATTATGAAACATTTTTCTGCATGATTTGGAAGAACTGAAGATGGTGGAACAAGTCCCAAAAGAATGGAAGGTAATCCTAGTGGTAAAATAAAAATAAATGCCAGAACTGGTGTGATAACGTCGACAGAAATAATTATTATTTGCTCACAAGAAAACACCTCAGGATCAGCAAAGATGAGCTGGCCACGAGTGCTCAGTGGAGATGCTGAGGTGAAAAATAAGAAAGAGAAAATATTGTGGCACAAAGATGTCTGAGATAGAGTTTAATGTCCCAAAATTGTGATGAAGAGGGTTACGTAATGCCATTAAAACATGGAATAATAATAGAGCAAAGGGCAATTGGTGACAATGATGACTCATGGATATGAGGAAGTTTTGATCCTTTTTTGTTAGGAAAAAATGCAAAGCACCCAGTTTAAAATAGAATGGCTGTCTGGTACAGGTATTTATTTGTACCAGGTTAAAGCAATAACCTGAGTGACACTTAATTACATAATTTAAGCTTTATTGTCTGAGGCAAAAAATGGAGATACTGCCAAATCCATATCAATACCTGGTGATTATTGCAATTAGAATGAGGGGAGTGCTCCAAAGAAAAGGATCAAGGAAGTTTTAAACTCATTTTTCCCCAACCAAAAATCAACTTTCATTTTTGCTTTTACATTTTAATTTTTTTGTTTGTTTATTTTTTGGTTTTTCAGTTGGTTTGGGGTTTTTTTTTTATTTTTTTGGTTTTTTTGTTCTGTACAACACTTCTGAAGTTCTGCGTTTCCACTGAAGGAGAGGAAGAAGTTCTGTCCCAATTGGAAGACCCTCCACAGGAGCGACACCTCCTCAATGTTTGTGCATTTGTTTCAGCTCCTTAGGAGTCCTTGATCAGGGAGATGCCCTGGTCAGGCACGAGCCATGAGGGGGGAAATCCATGCAGAGGTTTAGAGCTGAGACCATCAAAATGTCAATTCAACAAATTATTTAAGCGCCTCCTGCTATTCATTCTCCAATCACGGAGCAAGCAGCACTAAAAACAATATGAAGGGAATTAGAAATGGAAAAGAAAAGCTGGTGAAAACCCAGGGGAAATCCTGCAAAAATGTTTAAAGCAAGGTGTCCCCAAAGGCGTGACACATCCCAGGGTACAGCAGGAAGAGACTGAGGCACCAAGGACTGGTGTCAGGGGAGACTCAAATCTTTATTAAAAGTATGGAACAGCACTTTGGCAAATTGGGACAGACTGGGAGCACCACGATAACCCCAAATCGTGTTTTGGAGGCTCTCCCAGGCCTGGGGAAGGTGTGTGCTGCGAGATAAAGCAGCAGCTTTGAAAAGGAGACTCGAATCCATCAGGTGTTTGCCATCTAAACAGCTCCACTCTGCTAGACCCGAAGCTTTCCCTGGAACAGAAGTGTTGTTTCCCCTTTTTTCATTTTCCCAGTTATCTTGTTTTACAGCTTTCTCCACTCCACTCCTTAGCCTACATTTAGGCAATTATTTCCCTTTCCTTTTAGCAGAAATACACTATCTGATGGTAGCAAATGTGCAAAGCCCAGAAATTCCCGAGTCTCACTCCAGCACCTTATTGCACTGCCCATTTTCTCATTTGCTGTGTAATTATGGGCAATTAGGGCTGAGAGCAGTGGGGTCAGGTCTGTTTCTTGAAGTGTGTTTGCCATCAAATCTCCTGCTGGATCTCACTGAACTCCAAATGGCACAGAAGGGAAAATGTGTGGAGTTTGATTCAGACTGAGCAAAGTTAGAACGTGTTTTCTGCAAGGGTCCCAGTCTCAGGGCAGCCCCTCCGTGGGCACAAAACCATAATTGGGGCTCACCTTTGTTCCTTTCTGTTTCTAATTCCTGGAATATGGGTGAAACTCATCCAGGGCAGTCACAGCTCATGCTCAGAGTCTTTGGAGCAGCCACAGGTATCAGTTCCTGGCTGAAAGTTTAAAAATGATCTGATGGCAATAGTATAAAATCATGTACAACATCAGGGTAAATCGGTGGAAGGCGATAACATTAAATTATAAAATACTGCAAAGAGACTGAACTCCATCACACCTGGAAGGAAAAATAATCCCTTACATTTTCCCTCCCTTTGGTGTGCTGATGATAACATTAATTAACTCCATTCCTCAAATTACTGACTGGATCACTCAGTTGATGGGAATTTATTGTCCCTAGCACCTTGCACTGACTGCTGTGGGTCACCTCTGCTCCACCTCCCTGGAACCTTCCCTTTGCACCCTGAACCCCTGCAGCAAAAACCAAACCCAAAATGTGTTAGAAAAGAGCTGGAAATAATTTAGCAAAAACCAAAACAAAAGGTTCACATGAGTAAAAACAGAGGTAGCCCCTCTCAGGATAAGTTTAGTTGGCTAAAAGGTACTGGAATAAAAAATTAAATAGATAGATTTTTTAAAAAAGGGTCAGGGATTTGTGGTCACTTAAGAAAGAGCAAGGTGACAGGATACCAATGAATATTAGTCAGAAAATCACCCTGATTAAATCCCACTGCTCTCCAATACAAACTTCCCCTTAATTGCCTAAACTGCTGCTTCAATGAGGCACCATTTGCTTATTTTTCTATAGGATTTGCAGCTTTAGTGACACCACAATTACAGCAAAGATACACAAGTCATTTCAATTACCACAGCAATTAAACCAGACTAATGCACCACAGTTCTTCCCTCCAAGACAAACAGGAACTTTTCTGGGATCCTTTATTTCTTTGCAACACACTTCCCAGCATTTTAATTCTCTGCTTGCTTTCCCTGTGTCCGTAAAGCTTTGGAAGTGGCAGCTAAAATTCCCAAAGTGAAGACAGTGAATGTCACATGCTCAGGGATGAGCACGGCTCGATTGTTTTGCTGTTGGGCTCTCTGCTCTAGGACTGGGCCAAAATATCCATGGAAAGCAATTATTCGTATTAAAAAGCTCAAATTTACCTCCAAATTCATGTTTTCAGTGTTGTGGCTGTGCAAAAACCTCATTGCAAAAGAGCAGCATCGAGGAAATGTCCTGAAGTCTCTGTGCCCAACGGATGGAGGAATGAAGTGACACCAGGTGACATAAAATATTGATGCTCACTTTTCGGTGACAGGGTTTTATGTGTTTTGCATGCAGAAGGTCTTCCTGCTTTGAAAGTTTAGTACCAGGATAAATTATCATTACAAGGCAGCTCTGTCTGCACAAGTGCTTCTTTGGCTGGCAGCAAAGAATAACTTGGGAGCTGATGTATGGACGTTTTTTTTTTTAAAAAACTCATATTTTTTTTCCAGAAAATTTAAGTGCAAAGATATCTCACTGTGAAAATTATCTCAGTGATTTCTGTTAGGGTTCCCTCTGCAAACAGGAGGAGTTTTATCGCTGTAGTTCATACCTAATACACAGCAAAGTTAATATTCCTCTTAGCATTAGGTTATTTTCCACTTGAACTGTCCAAATCCCATGGGATTGGGCTGCCAGCACAGGGATCTGGCATTCCTTCATGTCCTAACAGCAGTTTCCAAATGGAGCATCCTCTCCCAAACACAAACAGCCCTGAAATTTCCTCCACAGCGACCTGGAAGTTTCCAAGGGCTGTGAGGTCTTTAAGACCCGTCCAGAAAATCTGTGCCTTTCTCACTCATTGAATTGGAAATGAAAGAGCCCAGCTCCGTTATCAGCAGATCGGGCGTTATCTAAAGCAGGCTGGGGACAATCAGAGGGACAGATAATGACGTTTGCCTTGGAACTGGGAACAGAAATGCTTCAAAGTAAAGCTTTGCGCTCACACTTTGCATTTTAAAAGTCACCATTCCAGTTTAATTTCACACCTTTTACATTTCCTGCGCATCAGAGATAATTCCTCTTCCAAATAAAGGTTATGGGGGTTTTAAATATTTATGCCAAGCTGAATTTCAGCTTTTTTTCTCTGAATTTCTCTTTTTTTCGCTCTTTTTTTTTTCCCCCACATTTTGTTTAGCAGCAAAATTAAATAACCCCCAAGGAAGCCAAGTGCACCAGAATGGTTGAACCACTTTGCATTTCCCAAACAACATCAAATATCTGGGAAAGGATCTCCCACGACTCATGAAACCAATCAAAGCATAAATTCCACTCCTTTTGTAATTAAAAATGCTCGTTTTCCTCTTAGATTTTCAATATTTCAACTCGGCCAACGCATCAGACTTGGAATTTGCTGGAGTTTCCACCACTTTTCAAATGAAACAACCCTAAAATAGATTGTAATTGTGAGTTAAAGGGGATTCAGAGCAGGGAGCAACTGCAACGAGGCTGATGCTCAGATCTGAAGGTTTTTTTCAGCTTCTTTGAGCCCAGAATTTACAGGGATCTGCACGAACGAAGCCTCTCCCTGAACGAGGGGAAAGTCTCTTACTCTGAGATGCCAAAACACCTCAATTTATAAATATCGCACCTGATTTATAAATATCACACACAGTTCCAAAGGAGCAGCATTTTATCCCCTCACTGGGTGCGGTTTTGAGGAGAAACTCTCTTTTTGTGTGTGATATTTGGGGCATTTAACTGACATAATTCCCACACGGGGAGAGTGGCACAACTTTTTCTCAACTTCATACAAACACATTAATTTTAAGGGTCATTATCACTTCAGGTGATTTAACTGCAGCTCGTTATTAATATCTAATTATATAATATATAATTATTTGTACATTATAGGAATATTAATCACTGCATCGTCTCACCACCATAACATTTTTATGCCTAGTGAGGTCCTTAAGCAAATAAACAGAGAGAACTTGCCTGACTCTCTTGTGGGGGCTCAAGTGTGACAACTAACGATGGAAGGCTTTCTAATTAGCTGGATAATTAAGGGATGTGGTGTACCATTGTCATTTTTTCGCTGGAGACCTCAATGTACTTTTATGAAATTAAACAAAGGCCTAAGGAAACGCAAAACATTCCAGAGAATTGTTCCAGCATTGTCCCACAGGTGTCTCATCCCTCTCCCTGTACCTGTTTCATCAGTCAGGCACTGCTGACTGCCAAGTCCATCTTCTGTGCCCTCCATAATCGCAAATCAATCATTGCAGAGGGTTCCAAGCAAGAAAACAATACTAATAAGAGCAAAAAGCAAGGCCTAATTAATTAAACTCGAAGCCTGGTTAATCCAAGGGCCCAGCCCTGTGACAGGTAATCATTGCTGGCTGATTTAATGAGCACGTTCCCCCTGGCACTTCCCCTCTCTCAGGGCATTGCGAGTCCGTGGGTTTGGTTTATTCGTTTATTTTTTTAGACCTTAAGTGGGGTGAAAGAATTCAATGTTCAAGTCCATTAAGTATTTTGCACACAGTAACTCACAGTGGAAATTCCTTTATGCATTTGGGAGCTGTTGATGTGTGGAACAAGGACTGGGAAGTGCAGGGATGTGCCCTGGGCTGAGATGGACACTCAGCCCCAGATTTGCCTCTTGGCATCACTTTGTGCTTTTTGCTCAGGGAAACTCCTGCTCATGACAGGAACAGGAAAAATAAATGGAGATATTAATCTGGATGGGCAGTTTTACTAAAACACAAAAATTTCTCATGTATAAGAAATTATTTTTATTTTTTTTGCTTCAGTCCCGATGTGTGTAAATAGAATTATACAAATTGGGGTGGAAGAGAAGCAGATGCTCTGCATCACCTCCCTGCAAGGCAGAGCTTTCTGAGGGACCAATGCAGGATTTTATGGATAGAGGGATTTTTTTCTGCTCCCACGGATCCCTGATCCCTGATCGGGGGTGTCCCAATGCTCAAATCCCATGAGGACACAGCCTGTGACTGTCACCAGGCAGAAGAAGATGATGAAGGTAAATTCCAGCCCCCTGAATTCCTCCTGACCATCCAGACCCAAAGAAACTCCACTGGTAAAAAAAAACAAAAACACAAATGCAGCTTTGAAAGCTTAATAAATGACATCACTAATTTGTTTTTATCATAAATAATTATTAGGAATAATAATAATTATTATAAATAATTCTTTATTACAAAGAAATTGATAAATATTATAAATCATTCAGATTTGAAGTTGTGCCCCCAAATCTCAGGGCTGAAATCAAACACTCCTTGAGGTCTGTGTGAAATAAATCTCCAATTCAGGACAATTCACCCAGCACAGATTACAGCATTATTACACCAGTGGGCAAGCACTGGGAATTGGATTTTATTCCTTGCAAAGCACTTTACACACAGAGAACAATTTTCTCCTGAGATGAACCGCGGAGTTTCTTGCAAGTTACTAAAATTCCTGAAAAGAAAAAGAAGCAAAACTATGTTGGGGGCTTTTTTTCTTTTTCTTTGCATTTTGTTTCCTCTTTTAGAAGCAAAATTCTGCTGAGGTTGCTGATTTGTTAAAAATGAATTTTCTGTGACCTCTGAGGAGCTCCCTAATGTGCTCAGGACATGTGAGAAGGCGAGACAGAGGCAAGAGAGTAAATTTCTCATTTGTGCAGTGGGAGAGCAGATCCTGAGATGTCACCAAGAGGTGCAGAGAGAAGAAGGGACTGTCACAAGAGCTGAAATCCCAACTGAAATATGGGAGCATATTTAGGTGGATTCCAGCCTTAAACTGCTGTAAAACCTCGTGGTTTTTCCAAATTCCCCTTTTTGGTTTTTTTGGGGGGTTTTTCTTTTGTTTTTTTATTTTGTTGTTGTTTGGTGGTTTTTTTTTCGTTTTGTTTTTTGTTTGGTTTTTTTCGTGTTGTTTTTTTTTTTTAAGTGAGGCAGAGCCAAGGGGGTTGTGCTGGCACAGAGAACAACCCAGAGCCATCAACATTGAACTGTGCACCAGAAATTAAACTGATTAAAACTAATTAAAACTAATTAAAATGAATCTCAGCAGCCAGATCAATACACACTGGCAGCTACCACTGCATTTAGCTTGTGGTTAAGGGCATTTAACCTCCTAAAACAGAGTTAAATGCAGAGAAATTGGCTGGTTTTAGTTAAGAAAATGTGGGAATAGCTGTGCCCAGAGAAGCTGTGGCTGCCCCTGGATCCCTGGAAGTGTCCAAGGCCAGGTTGGATGGGGCTTGGAGAAACCTGGGACAGTGTTGGGGGTGGAAAAAGAGGAGTTTTAAGGTCCCTTCCAATCCAAACTGTTCCATGATTTTCTTAAACGAGGAACAGGAGGAAGGACAAGGAAATATTTAATATTTCACTTGGCTACTTTCTGAGTAGTTGGAAAAACCTGTTGGAAATTTAAAATACCCCATTGAAGGCAGCAACCAGGAGCTGCAGTTCCAATCTCAGGACAAATGAGATCATTTCTTGGGCTCCTGTGCTCATATTTCCCTGTTCCTGGGAAGGGGATGAGCTAAGTGGGTGCTGTCACTGTCCTGCCACTCCTCCGTGATTCCCTCCCTCCATGGACTCTTGATTTCCCACTTTTCAAGGCTGCTGTCACAGCTTTGTGTGGCCTTTCTGCTCTGCAGGGACACCCCAGAGCCAGAAAGCTCCTGCTGCGCCTCAGACCCAACGAGAGATGTCCCCAGGCTCTGCCTGTCCCTGTCCCTGCTCTCACAAGGGATGAGGCTCAGCCTTGTCCTCACATTTCCTGAGGATCCAGGGATTTCTCCCACTTTCAGCGTTGGAGCTCCCAGCTTTCTGACAGCTCCCACAAAGCTGCTTTTCCCTCCCCAGTGTCACCCTCTGCAGTGAGTGACCCGGCCCTGCCGTGGTGACATTGATGGAGCTCCTCTTCTGCTGGAGCTGCTGCTTTCTCTTCCCTTTCTTCTGTCCACCATGAAGGGAACAAGTGAAAAATTGGCTTCCTGGGGCTGAGATGAGGAATTTCCTCACTTTGCTCATCTCAAACCCCACACTGTGCGTGGCCCTGGGACACAAAGCCTGTCCTGACATCCTCCCCAAGCTCCTGGGGAAATGCACGACCCAAATCAACGCCAGGGGGAATTACAAACATCTAAAAAACATCTGAATATTCAGGAGTTTGTCCCCAAACTACTTTAACCAAACAAATGACTCTGCTTGTGACAGAAAGCACAGCAGAGGGACCACGAGCCTGACCCCTGCCTTGGCCAGGATGGAAATTCAGGAAAGTTCAGGAGATGTTTCCACCTCCAGCCTGGGCAATCCCTCCCCAAAGCAATCACCTCCGAGGGATGATGACATTCCAGGTGCTGGGATAGAAGGAATTTGATCCAGGCTAATTCTTCCACTCACACAAAGAACCAGAACAACTTTTTGACCAACCCTGAGCTAAATTTAAACTAAAAAAAACTCCTGCTAATTAACATGAATCTTGCTCTGAAAGAGGAAAGCATTATGTAATTGCAAATTATTTTTAGACAATGAGCTGTTGGTTCTTAACATGTAATTTTTCCTGTCTGAAGAATAACATGGACAATTTTTTCTCTAGTTTTCTAAAATAAATCCTACCCCAAGAGTGAAAGTCAAAGCTGGTTAAATGCACTGTCAGAGAGGAGAGGGAGCGTGCCTGATTCATTTAAATTAATTTCATTTGTCCTCCATATTCCAACAGCTGAGGTGGAGAATCTTTGGGATCATGGAAAAAAACCCTCCTGTTCTTCTTAAGTGACATCCAGGACACAGCAAGAAAACTTTTCTTCAGCAGCTCCCACCTTAGCTGCTGTTCTTTCATTGACGTTTTCCTTGGCCCAGGTTGCAGTTTTAGGACAAAATCCTTCCCTGGGAGGGTGGGGAGGGGTTGGGATGGAATTCCCAGAGTTGCTGTGGCTGCCCCTGGATCCCTGGAATGTCCAAGACCAGGCTGGACAGGGCTTGGAGCAGCCTGGGACAGTGGGAGGTGTCCCTGCCATGGCAGGAGTGGCACTGGATGGGCTTTCAGGTCCCTCCAACCCAACCCATCTGTGATTCTCTGACAGTTTCAGTTTGAGCAGGGATAACCTCCTGGTGGGGTTCTGTTTTTTATCCACACTTAACCAGGACTGTGTGCCCTCAGAGTCTTTGTTTAAAGCCCAAATAATCCTGAAAAAAAGCCTTGGAGATTTGAAATCATTCCTCCACCCCACTCTTGAAGGTTCCTCCATGTGACTTGAGCAGCCGCTGTCACCCACCCTCCACGGCCTCAGATGCTTTGTTTAAAGCTCAAACCACCCTGAAAAAGGCCTTGGAGATATTTCAAATCATTCCTCCACTTTGCTATTGAAGTTTCCATCCCCCGACTTGAGCAGCCTCTGTCACCCACGGAGGGTGGGGTGGGATTTTTACCCTCCAGATCTGCACCTGCCAGTCCCATACCTTAAAACTGTGCTTTACTCCATAATCAGGAATATTCCAGGAGCTCCCCAAAGGTACCACAGCCTGCAGGAGCCGCCTGTCCCCGTCACCCAGGGCTGGTGGCTCAGCAGCAGCTCCTGGAGAAGGAGGAGTTTCCTCATGGGTGAGATTTGTGACAAGATCCCGGCTCTTCCCCCGCAGGAATCGCAGCTGGGAGCCAGAGGAGGAGCCCAGCCTTGCTTGGAGGCTCGGAGCTGGCGTTGGATTTGGAAATCAGGGAAACCAGCAGATGCAAACTGAGAAGCACAGCCTGGAGCCTGGCGTGGGAGAGAGATTTCTGTTGATTTAAGAAGTGGCTGCTCAGTCAGCTCCTGCTCCAAATGAGGAGCCAGTTCCATTCCTCAGGTGTGCACTGCTGGTGCTCAGAAAATCATCTGCACTTCAGCTGAGAGCATTGCTGGGATAACTGCAAATTGCCATCGCTCCTGGGTGCCTATTAGGGATGTTTGCCCCTGCCACAATGAATAAAATAATTGAGAAAAATACAAATAGCTGGTTCTTATGTTAGTAAAAAAAAAAAAAAAATATTGTCAGTTCCAAAAGTATGAAGTTCTTGCTGTCTCTTCAGAAAGCTTATTTATTTCATCTTCTGATGCAAAAAGAAGAAGAAGGAATGTTTGGAGTGTGGAAGAAACAGCCAGTGGTTGTTCCATGTCAGGAGCACTCCCTGTGTCCTCCCTGCACAGCCAACCCTGACTGAGCCACTGGAGATTCAGCTTGGGGAGGATTTCACTGCCTGCCCTGACATTTTACACTTCCACATCTTCAGAACTGGAAACTGTAAAAATCCTTTCACAGAATCTTCTTCTGTGTTTTTGGGGTCCCCCCAAAGTCCTCAGTGCAGCTGGAAAAGCCCCACACAGACCCCTGTCCCAATCCATCTGTACTGGCACCAATTCTCCACCGCTGGGGTGTTTTATTGAATGAAATCTCTGATCCTTGTGCTTTGGAACCTCATTTACATTCACTTTTGTGCTTCTGTGGCACTTACACAAAATTCAGAGAGTTCTCAAGCAAATGGCTGTTGGTACTTAAATACAGAATATGCTTTTTAAACATATAATTAAACCCAAGATATTTCCAACGAATGCACTGAAATCCAGGCACCAAAATTCAAGGCTAAATCCTTGTCATGTTTTAAGTCTGTGTTAAAACCGATTTTTAATTAAAAATCTGCATTTTTTTTCTGGTATATTCTAGGCGTGCCTATCTTGAATAAATGGTGGAGATTTTGGGGTAGATAATCCAGATAATTTCCAAGATGGGACTCAGATTCCCTCCTAACTCCTTCCTATTTCTGGCTAACCATGACTGAACATCTGTTTATTTCCCAGGGAAAATGTTAAACAACAGCACAAGGTTGTAAAGGTAGAGACCATCTGATGGAACAAATTCCTGTTTATAACCCAGACCTGTACACTGGGAATTTTCTCCTGACAGTTCAGAGCTCTGCATCAAAGCCACATCTCCTGAAAATGAACATCAAAGTAGCTCAGCTCGTTAGGGTGGTGTTTCATCAGCCTGCAAGAGCTCTATAAATTAAAATGGAATTACTCTTATCAACTTTATATTGACTCTATCACCATGATATTATTTAGGATGCAACCCAGTGGAGAGAAATGATGAAGGAATAAAAAAATAAATCTGATTTAAAAAGAAATGGAGTTGGTTTTACTTTTCTGTCATGATATTTAAGAAAGAGTAAAACCACCATAAGTATTTTCCTTTGAGGGAAACAGAGAGTGCACAGCGTGGCTCTGAAGGCAATAAAACAGGACAGGATCAGCCCTAGACAGGATTTTATTTAGGGAGACAAAATCCCCAGTCAGGGAGTTCAGGAAACAATGACAAATCTCATCAGAGGCCAACGAGCAGAATTTGTGTCTCTGTGGTTACGATGAGCCACACGATATTTTTAACATATTTTGATCATTCTGGAGAAGAGTTCAAGACCCCCAGATCTCTGCAAGTCCTGAGGACATCTCAAAAATGATGGCAATGTGTGTATTTTATATCTAATAATAGACATGAGCATATAAATGAAATTACTGGGACTTCTAAACATGAGTGACTTTAAAGAGGAGACTTTTTATTTGTTTAAAAACTGCTGCTGATATGGTCTGGAGTTTATGTGTTTTCTTTTCCTGCAATAGGTTATTTTAACACATTTTTCTGTTGAGTTTCACCAATCAGCAGGAGTTTTCCATCAATTCTGGTGGAGATTCTCATCCCTTGGTCAGCAAGATCCTCCCGACTCAGCCGTGACCTCGCAGCCCCAGCCTTGCTTTGGCCATTTTTGGAACCCTGCACTTATTTTATGATTTGAAAACCAATTTCAGACTGTAAACAGAAGCATGACTCATTTTATGGACACTTTCTCCAAAAGATGCTTACCCAGGGTTTTTAAATGCTCTCTAGTTTATGCTTCTGTTTCCTGGAGATATTTAGAGAAGTAATTATAACTGGGAAGATGCAAAGTTCCAACTTTTATTAATAATGCACAAACTCGTGACATCCAACAACTCGCACACAGTTGGGGCATCCAAACGCTCCAAAGGACTCCACAGATTTTACATTTGATATTGTTTTCTTGGAAGCTTTAATATTCTGGATTTTCAAGTCAAGGTCAAGTCAATCGAGTTGTCTCAATGCATTGTTTAAGCTCAGATTAAAATAATTGACAAATGTGGGGATTTTGCATAACTAAAATTTTATTTTTTCTTCCCTATTTTGTATTTGTCTATGCATTTTTCTGTTGAATGTATGCCTTGAATCACAGTATATTTTCTATTCTAGCTGCTGAAATAAAACCTTCATGATCAATGCAGCATCAGCCCTTTTCTGACCGTAGTTACCCTCCCTGGAATTTCTGATCACACACAAATCCACCTCCTCTACTGAGGTTTTCCAGCCCAGCAGATGGGAAATTCTATTGAATAATACTAAATACTCTTACAAAAGAGTCAAACCAAACTGAAACCTGACTTTTTGGACTTTTAGCTTTTAAAAGGCAGTGAGGAATTTGGAGGATTTTTTTGCCTACATAACTTCTGGGAGCTTTTTTTGCTTTTCATCAGCAACATGCACAATCTGGCACTACATGATAAAGTGGTGAGAGAGTCCACCAGGAAATCATTTCAGTGCTTTTTCTCTTGCAAAAAACTGCTTTAGTGGCTGGAAAGAAACTTCTTTCATTGAAAGGATCTTTCAGTTTCCAGGAATTTCTGTGCAGCAGCCAGCTCGCTTTGCTGGGCTCTGTTGTGCCCACAGGGATGTGCCCACACAAAGCCATGGGAGGAACCATGCCCTGGAAAAGCAATCAGAAGAATTCTTTCCCAACCTTAGGTGGTTATTTTTTTCCCAAACAAACACAAAAAAAAAGAGTCAATGCATTACAGTTTTGTTCCTCTTGTTAAAGGCTATTCTCGGGATTTTTCAGTTCAGATTTGCCTGGACAAAATATTCAAAATAAAACATATTATCCATAATCCCTTCTGGCTTAATTCCACTCCGAGTTTACTGGAGATGCAAGCTGACATTCCCAGGAACTGAGGACTAAGTTTAGCCTCCAGCCAGGCATGGTGCACTCAGCTCGAGCAGCGTTCCCTGCAGACAGGATCTGCCCCAGCTCTCAGGGGTGGAATCTGCTCCGAGACGAGCAGCAGCTCCCACCCCGCTGGAGCAAAGCAGATCCTGTGTGGCAGCACCCCCAGGCCATGGGGCTCAGGCCGTGTCCAGCCTTGTCCCCAGGCCATGCAGCATAGCCCTATGTCCAGCCTTGTCCCCAAGCCCAGCTTTGTCCCCAGGCCCCGGAGCACATCCCATGTCCAGCCTTGTCCCCAAGCCCAGGCTTGTCGCCAGGCCATGGGGCTCAGCCCTGTATCCAGCCTTGTCCCTAGGCCCTAGGGCACATCCAATGTCCAGCCTTGTCCCCAGGCCATGGAACAAATCCCGGTGTCCAGCCCTGTCCCCAGGCCATGGGGCACATCCCAAGCCCAGCCTTGTCCCCAGGCCATGGGGCACATCCCCGTGTCCAGCCCTGTCCCCAGGCCCAGCCTTGTCCCCAGGCCCTGGAGCATATCCCAAGCCCAGCCTTGTCCCCAGGCCATGGAACAAATCCCAGTGTCCAGCCCTGTCCCCA
>JAHLSL010000060.1:2413011-2426949 GCA_025920805.1 Petroica traversi
TTGTCCCCAGGCCATGGAACAAATCCCAGTGTCCAGCCCTGTCCCCAGGCCATGGGACACATCCCCTGCCAGCCTTGTCCCCAAGCCCAGCCTTGTCCCCAGGCCATGGGACACATCCCAGTGTCCAGCCCTGTCCCTGTGCCTTGGCTCTGCAGGTGCCTGTGCTGGCCCTGCCCTTGTCTTTAACACTAAAAGCCACACAGCTGCTGCACAGATAAATCCCACAGATGGGAAAAGGTGGGAAAGCTGATGCAGAAATCCTGGCCCAAATACAGCCTGCACCCGAGGTGGGAGGGAGTAATTTCCTCCTTGATTTAATTTTAGGCTGGAAAACAGGGATTTTTCATGTCTGACCATTGCACCTCAACAAAACACAGACCCCTGAAGAGAGTTTAAAAGTTTAGATCCAAAATATTCTTCCCTGTTAATTTCCCACTCCAGATGGTTTGGATAGAAACCCCCATCCTCTTTCTCACTTTAATGGGGAACCTTTCCCAGCATTTCTACAGAGCCACCATGGCCTCGGTGTCACCAGTCCCTGCTCAGGTTTGTCCCTCCCTGCTCCCCACTATTCCTGCTCTTTGTCACCACTCAGCCCCCTGAGATTCCTGGATCTGGCTCCCTTTAGGGAAAATGGGACTAAATCCCAGCTTTCACATTACTTTCCATACATTCACTGGTGCTTTTTTGTGTTACTAGATAAGGAGAGGGCGACGTTCTAAAACCACAGACTTTCCCCAGCTGTCTGGTGCAGACTGAGACCTGGAGCTCCAAAACTCAAACAACTCCCCCCAGCTTGGCCAGGCAGCTCTGCTGTCTTCGGTTTTCCTTCTTGCAAAACATCTTTATTCCTATTTGCAGACTCAAAGTGACGAGCTATTGACTGCAAAAAAGCCAGTGGCTGGAATAGTAAATAAATCTCGCCTGCCAGAGCGCTGCCTCCGCAGTGAGGAACTCGAGCTGACGCGTCTCTCGTTACTCCGTTGTTTCCTGTATAATTTATGACTTTCTGTTGCATGTGTTTGGAGTTGTAAATGTGATCTGCAGCTGCAGCTGACATCAGGCATGCAAGGGACAGCTCCCAGTAACGCTGTGAGTCCTTTATGGGCAGAGTTACAGTAAATAACACTTGGTGTGAGATATGTAGAGCCACAATAAACATGACAGTGGCTAAGGTGGCTTGTGTTGAGGATGCTGGAAATGAGGGGAAGGAGCTGCATCAAGGACAGGGCCAGCAAGCTCCTCCCTTCTTGTTGCTGAGGTAAAACGCTGCAAGAAATGTGTTTTGAGACTTCTGTTGCAACAAATTCTAAGAGCTCTCTCAGGTTAAAAGAATTTCTGGTCTTCAGTCCATTAAGGTGAGTCAGTTGATCCAATGGAATGTGGATGTATCTCATGAACTGCTGAATAGGAACACAATGACATCCAACTTTCCACCAGATTCTGAGACTGGAATCAGCATCCTCCCTGTCTGCCTAAATTCAAAGAGGAGGACTAAAATCAGCCTGATTTTTTCTGTTAGGGTGCACTTGTGGATGGAATTCTGTGGGGAAACCAGTGGAGGTTCCTGAACCGCTGGAGAAACAGTTTTTGTCATTTCCCTTCTTGTGTATCAATTTCCACTCTTAAACCAGAACTGAGATGCTGCTTTTTAATTTCAGGAAACCATTACAGGTAAATTCTCCTTTAAATTATACTCACCTGAACCCATAGAAACTTGAGGGCAGTTTCTGATATTAGGAAGAAGTTCTTTATTCAGAGGGTGGGGAGGCCCTGGCACCGTTTCCTAGGACAGGTACTGGGTATCACACTCTGGGACATCCTGAAGTTTGGAGTATTCTTTCCTCATTACAAGGTGCTGCAAAGTTCAGAACTGGAAACCAGCCCAAAGCACGAGCAGCTGGAAAGATTCAGGATCAAATATCAATTAATCTCCACAGGTTCATCTCCCTGTTTGGGCTCCCTCCAACCAGCTCACTACGGCACCAGCACACTTGGAAAACACATAGAACCTTAATTTCAAGTTTTTTCTCGTGCTCTGATTAAGCTGTGAAAAGAAGCAGGGAATGTAAAGAGATCCACCCACTGCAGGCACGTTAATTACAGGGACTGAAAGTCAGCCAATAATGGAGGTAAGACAGAAATTCAGAGCTTTAACAACTGAACAATGCCCATTGTTCTCTGGTTTACCCACAGCTGCAGGTGTGTACAGCACAGCCTTTGTCTTCCAGGGCTAATTTGAGCGTTCTGACACTGCCAGGGAGAATTCCTTTATCCATGAACATCGTGCTGCCAGCCCTGTCCCAGGCACACACAGAGGTTCAGCCTCTCTGTGCATTTTTTGTTTCACGCACAAATAAACAGATGAAAACCTGTTTTGTTTGCCCTCCTTCAAGGACCATTGGGTTATTCAGGACAAGAGCTGTGTCACAAAAGCTAAAATAAATATAAATTAGGCCATTGAGATCATTCTCCTCATGCTGTAGTGGCATTTTCCTGTGAAAAAAAAGTAGGATGTGTAAAAGGGTCAAACATCAGGAAAAAAAATCTTATTTCTGATGTTAACCAGTCAAGGACCTGCCCATACACAGCTGAATGCTACAGTGCCAACTAAAGACACACATTTGGCCTTTTCCTCCATTGTCTCCAGAATTAAGCATTCAATTTCACTTCATTAATTTGATTTTGAGTGTGGTGTTGCCTGACACTGAAAATAAAAAGCAATTCCACTTTTCTCTGGGTTCTCCTATTCTCAGTTATTCCTCGACTACAAATATTACTCTTAGTGATGACAAGGTGGCAGCGACAAAGATCATGAACCCAGGGATTGTTTGCATTTGGATTAATACCAGAAGTGAGAAAATGATTGGATATTAATTCCAAAGGATTATGCATTCCCCTGATTACACCCACATTTCTGGCAGAGGAAACCCTTTTTTTTTTTTTTTAATTTTAAGCCTTTTTCCACCAATACTTTAATTTTTCTTCCTTTCAGTGCTTTGTTCTTTTGTTTATCCTTCATATCAGAGAATCCTAGGATGGTTTATGTTGGAAGGGACCTTAAAGCTGCTCCAGTCCATGGGCAGGGACACCTTCCACCATCCCAGGCTGCTCCAAGCCCAGTCCAACCTGGCCTTGGGCACTTCCAGGGATACAACATTTATTTGTCCCTTAAAGCAATCAATTACTGAGATTTAAGATGTATAACATATTTTAGAAAAAAGATTTTTGAGTCCAAAAAGCAAAACCTGCACATACCTGAGTGGGTTTTTTTTTTCTCCACAGTACAATTTTTTCCCTCCAGACAAAACTGATACAAACCAAAGCATATAAAAGTTTGGTAATAAAAGAGGGAAAGAAAAAGAATTGCTGTTTTTATGAGTAGAAAGGTTTGTTAGAAACAGACTTTCTTCAAAATTAGTATCATTTTCAGAAAGCTCCTCTATGCTTCAAAAGGGAGTTTCCTTCAGATGAAAAATGTGGGGATTTTCTTGAGATGAAAACCTTCTTGAACAGGTTTTTGTTTGAAGTAACATCCAAGGAGCCACAATTTTTTCAGCTACCAAATAATCATAAAAAAGTCACCCTGAGGATTTTGTTTTCCAATTAAAAGCAAACTTTTTTCAATGGAGAATTCTTGAAGATGAAAAATTCTCAGCAACTTAATCACTGCCTTAAGTGTTCAGAACTTAATCCTGACACATCTCTATCCAGATTTGTCAGTGATTTATTACCATAGTGCAGTTTTCTGATATATTAATAATTATTTTTATATTAATGATGTGATTTCTTTGTTTAATTTTTACTTAATTCCTAAAATCTCCTCCTATAGAAAGAAATATCAGTAACAACCCTTTCTCCTTTTCTGTATATATGCAAAGTTCCATTAAACAGAGGATCTGGACATTTAATAGCACACATTATGCTCATAATATTTTTATGAGATTAGAAATTTTCACTGTCTTCCCCTTGGAGACAGGAAATTTGGAACAGAAGTTTAATTCCAGTTAAACTCTAATTAATTTTAAGTCTCTTGATGTTTGGATCCAACACAATCCCCCAAAGCTCCAGGTAGGATTAGTGAGTGGGAGAGGGCTCTCCCTGGGAATGTTTTGCTCTCCTTGAGACAGAAACCTCTTAAGATCCCTTTCCTTTCCTGTTTGATACTTTGGGAACAAATTGTATCTCATTAAAGTTGGATGAGCCTGCACCAAAAAGATTCACAGAGGGAAGAGGAGGAAAAATTTGGCGTTGTGTCTTAGACTCCAGATAAGACTTTTGTGCTTATTTATTAATCAAATCTGTTATATAGAGATTTATCCTTTTTATTACTGTGAAATGTCTATTTGGTTTAAGCAGGATTTGATAAATGGAGATTTGCTTGGGGATTTTTTTTCCAGCACACAGGACAGGAGCAGTTTTAGGTGGGTAGAAACTCGTGCAGAGGTTGAACAGGAGCCTGAAAATGCCTTGTGAATTAGCAGCCTGTCCAGGGGCTGGGGACACTGCTGCCACCAAAGGCCACCCCTCAGCTGGGACTTCTCTGCATTCCCATGGGTGAAAGGCAGAAAATGCCTTCTTCAGAGTGAAGCAGCCCAAGAACTTTACTGGGTGAAGGCAGCTCACACGAGCTGAGAAGCTGGGCAGGTTCATCTTCATTATTTAAAGGGATTTTAGTGGCTGTTCTGAAAGCTCCAGCAGCAGGTACCAAACACCCCGAGTCACCTCAGCAGCACAGGAACAGTGCAGGGAGTGGTGCAGCTCCATGGATTTACAGCAGGCACACATAGGCTTTGGGTCACAGCATTTCTTTGCTTGTCCATCTCTGGCATCACCTTGGTTTGTAAGCCCAAGCCTAAAATCCTTCACTAAATATAAAAGTGTTCCTTTCCCAAATATAAAACAGCATGGCCAAATTCAACTTTCCAGAGGTGGGGTGGGTTTATTTCCTCAGGACAGCAGTGCCAGAAATTTCAGATTAAATTCATCCTGCGAGGAGGAGATTGCTGCAGAGTGCAGGAGGTTTGCAGAGCTCATCAGTCCCCTGCTGGCTCCAGCCTGTGGGTTCCTGTGTGAAGGGCTGCTCCCCTGAGGACATCCAAGCATCTTCTGTAATGGTGACATCAGAAAAACTTCTCTCCCCAAGTCTCCAGACTCCCAGCAAAGCAGAGCTCTCTGAGCTTTGTGGTTCACTCTGCTCAAAGGAAAAATCAGCCGTGGGAGGGTGATGTTCCTGTGCGTGCCCCAGAGACACCGCACTCGAGTGCTCGGTCTGACATTAGGCCTGCGCGAGTTAATTAAAAAATAATCATTTTTTCTTCTCCTCTTCTGGTTGTCTCCAGTCAGGCAAATATGCTGAAATCGCAAAACCAGCAAAGGGATTGCTCTCACTAGGAGATAGGGTATGAATTCAGCATATTTTCTGCATAGAAAAATGACATTTGTATGGAAATGACCCATTTTCTTGAACAGGCAGCTATATATCACAGAAGTTTCACTGTAACGTTTATGCAAAAGAGATTGGGAAGCACTTTTCCATAAAGTGCTGATTTTCCCCAGATGAAATAATAAGGCAGAGCACAATCCAGAAGCTCAGGAGAAGCATTTCACTCAATGTCGGATGTTCTGGGTGTTTGTTTTGGTTTCCATGATGATTTCATGTTTGTTTGTCTGTCTTCTCCCCTGAAGGAAGCAAAGGGCTTAGCAAGAAATAATCCACTCTCCCTTTTTCCTTTCCTAATCACATCCCAGCTTCCAAACAATGGCATGAGGGCAGAAGGGCATTCCCATCCAAGGACCAGGACAGCCTGGGAATGATGAGGGTGGAAGGACCAGAAGGTTTTTCTGCAGGACCAGACAAGGACTCTGCCACAGGGAGCCAAAATCCCCGTGACAAATCCACGTATCCAAATATTTCTTGGAATATTTGCACAATGCATGTGGCAATTCAGCAGTCAGGCACCACTCTGGGCACACAGTTCAAGGAATGCTGAGGGATCATTACCTTGCAGCTTTTCCTGTCAAATGCAGGTCTGGTATTCCAGGGGCTGAGCTGCTTCTGGCTCTGCTCGGGGCCAAACTCAGAGTAAGGATCAGCAACACAAAATCAAAACCAACTCCAACACAGCTTATCCACAGAAAGGTGCTGTAACCATAGAATACATAACCAGCAAATCATTTTTTAGGCTGCTTTTATTACAAAATTACAATTTGAATTAATAGTTGCACAACTACAAGATTGTTTTTATGCCAGTGCTGAATGAAACGCTCTGACCTCGTTCAACCCCACCGAAGTCAAGTGCAAAATTCACCCTGATATGAATGAGAAATTCTTGGAGCTTATCATGAATTAAGGTATAGCTTGTTCTGATGATGAATTGAAATTATTTAAAATCAATTAGAACATAAAAGACACATCCCAAACTAGATGTTCACTGAGCTCAGATTCTTGATTTACAGCCCAACATCCTGACCCTAAATGGAAATCCATACATCACTGAGGCAACATAATCAGACTTCAGATAACTTACTTTAGAGCAGGAAATTCATCTTTTTTTCCCCTGTTCAAGCCAATAGGTGGGAAATTAACAGCATCCAGAGTAATTAGCAGTGCAGATATTTCACCATCCAAACTCTGAGATCATGGCAGAGGTTTCCGATGCACAGTCAACAACCCCTTTCCTTTGCCTATAAAACCAGCCCTGAGTCATTTTGGCCACCACTTTATTTTACAAACGTGGAATGGCTCTGGAGCAACTCATGATTTACTGGAAGTCCTCTGGAAGAGTAAAAACCTTCCAGGCTTGTGCTCAGCCACTGAGCACCACTCCTTTCTAAACAGAAAAGAAAATTTAAGACATTTGTGCCAATGTGACATTAATGGAAGCAGCTTTTTTTTTTTGGAGGGGGAGTGTGTTACAGAAAAGGACACGCTGTGGAAATGTGATTTCCCCTCATTGCATGACTATTTATATAGAGAAATAGAAATTCATATAAATGTATACATTTCTATAGATACACATATTGTACACTGTAGGCATATACATACATACATATGTACACAGGGTGTTATATACACATCCAGATTTGTATATACATATATATATATATAAATATATCTATCCACACAAATGCACACACAGCTTGCTTTGGAGCAGCTCGAGTTATAAATTCTCCCTCCCCCACAGAGCCAAGATGAACCAAGCTGCCTCTGCTCTACACCCCACGGTTGCCTCTCCAGGCCGAATTAAATATAATCCTCATTATTCTGCCTCCCTGGTGCCTGAGAAACTTGGCAACCTCTCTGGGTGACTGGAGCTGCAGCAATTCCTCCTGCCTTGCCTCTCCCAACCTATTCTAGGAGATGCAATATGCTGCTAAGATTAAGTGTCCAAAATGCTAATACGTCTGAGAAGTGCCTCCACTGACCTACATCGGGAATGTAGGCCGGAAAGGAGCTATTTTTAACCAAAATGCCCATGTTTTAATTACAGACCAAAGCAAGCCGCGTTCCTGAATCTCCCAGGAGTCTGCAAAGATTGAATTTTACACTTCAATGGTGTAATTATAGGTACAGACTTCGATATACACATACAGTATACACTGCACATACTCAGCGTTTCCGTGACACACGAGGCACTCGCTCCTGCTTGGAGCTGACAGCAACCAATCTTAGGAGCATCTCCTCCTCATCCCTGGTTCATACCTGTTAGAAATCCTCCTTATCAGGGCTTTGTGCTCTGAAGGCTTGGACAGGCTCTGGTTGGCTCAGAGGGGCTGGCAAAGGCCTGTGGCACCAGCGTGGCCAACCTGGCGAGGCTGCCAGCAAGCTGAGGGCACTCCAGGCGGGGCACAGGGAGCTCTCGAGGTGCAAAAACAACTCTACAGAAAAACCCAACAGAGAGAACCGTGTTTTCAGCTGGTCTCCACTCCAGGCACTCACACACAGGGGTCAGGGTGTGTCCTCAGCCCAAGGAGGATCTGGGCATACAGACAGGTAAAAGAAACTCTGGGAATGCCAGCGACCTGCGAGCTGGTGAGAGCTTGGGCCAAAGGCAGGGAAAATAGGGGCTGGGAGCTATTTGTTAGCTGCTCTAAAACAAGGGTTTGCTACAAGGATTTCATGTAGTTATTGGCTGTCTCTAAGGCAGAGAGAAGCACTTGACTTTCAGGTGCTGTTCTCACTGTCAGCCTTGGCAAAATTCCCACTTGTCACAGCTTAACCATTGCCATCCCTGCCATCAGCCTCCCTGGCTGTGGTGTCACAGCCCCCACTTCTAACAGGAGGAATATATATATATATTTATCTATATAAATTACATCCAGCCACAATTCTTTATTGGCTTAAAACTGGAGAATTGAGCAGGGACTGAACAATTACTCTCTGCCTTTATCAGTGCCTTGATCCCTCCTCAGGACCCCTCATGGCTGTGACTTTAACTTTTTTTTTAAGAAAACACTGACATCAACTGGATCTAAGAAAGACTTTTACTTGCCATATTTCTTTGCTTGCCAATACTATCCATTTTCCAAAGCAGCCAGGTTTTTGGGTCACTGCAAGAAAACATAACAGAAGTCATGCCACAGGAAAGGTCTCTCTGGTGAAGAAAAATGCATTTAGCTACAGATCTATTCCAGCAGTTCTTTGGGGACAGCTGATCGGTCCTGCCCTTGCGTGGCAGTTTAACAGCACCCCAGAAACATGGATGTGCTCCCTAAAAATCACAAACTTAACTGCCCAGCATCCATTACCAACGGGTAATTTTTGTAAAATAATTTTTCACCAAAACCCTACAACGTGCTCAGTGCTCCCTGTGCACACAGGGCTGGTACCTCAGGACTGGATTTCTCAGCTGGAGCAGCTTAGCTGGTCCCATCCTACCCTGAAATCTCACAAATGGGAATTTCCAGCATCTCCCTCTGAGTCAGACTGTGCTGGGCACTCTCAGGACACAGCAGAGTGAACACATTTCAGCTCTGAGTGGCAATTCCTATGCTCTCTGGAGCAGAGCTCCTTCACTCTCCAAAGAAATGCAGCACAAGAATTAAATTTAAAGGCCTATTAAAAGCACAGTTTGATGAGAATTTTCACACTGCATTGTTTCCCTCTCTCTGATCATATTTGTGATAGAATCAAACCAAGCACAGAACAAAAGAAACCCCAAACCATTAATTAACTTTGATTTGCAAAGCCAGAACCTCCAAAGTTCAATGACAGACTTTGGTTCAAGGATTATTCAGATGATGCACATTATATATATATGTATATATATATATATAAACACATAAAACAACTTAGAGATCAAGCAAAAAACCAAAGGTTTATGTATCTTTCTAGAATAACTCAGTTAAAGACAGCCACTCCTGTGACTGACTTAATTTTAAAGAAGTACAGCCTGAAAAAAATCATCAATGAATACATTCCTACAATTCTTTAAGGTGTAAACCACCTACTGTCTCTGGAAAAGCAAAGAAAAACAAGAAAAAAATGCATAAAACCCCCACAAACAATAGATTAATGCCGCTGTCATATTGGGGAATGTCATTAACTTCAGATAAGATGATTCCTGTTGGATAAAGACTCTCAAAATTATTTCAGCTTTCCTTTGGTTGGTGTGTATTTTTTTTCAATAACTGTGACAGGAGTCCCTCCTCAACAATAGTACCAGGTGCCACCAGAAGCAGCAGCACAAACGAAGCCTTTCCCATTCCAACAGTGATTTATCACAATTCAGGGATTCCTGCTTGGAATCACTGAAGCCCTACTGCAAAATCTTCTCACTGCAGAGAGCCTCCCTGCCTGGCACTGTGCTCCAAGGACAAGCCAAATTGCTGTGCCACTTGCCATGGGCAGGATATTCCTTCACAGGCAGTGGCATTTGTTGGAATTCCCAAGTACAGGGAGAGTCAGTCCTTGGCTAACCTGGAATATCTCTTCAGGATTCATCTAAATCTTGAGAGATTTAGAAAATTCTAGCGGAAAAATAAAGATGTTAGGTAAAGTAAACAGATATTAAAGATTCAGGATAGGACACGGAACTTGGTCATGAATATTTTATATTTGCTCTGCCCTCTGTTAGTGTCTGTTCTTTTTTAAGGCACCCAACAGATGAGTGTTGCATGTCCACACCTCTAAATAATACCTAAAAATAACCTCACATTGAAGATTAACATCCTTAACATTCAAAAATATCAGGATTGATGCACCATCTACCCTACAGAGACCACCATGGCACAGTTTAACTCACGTTCACTGAATCTAAGAAATTAGATTCTCACTCTCCAATAACCATGGATGTGGGACAGAGCTTTCCTACAGCTCCACTCCTCGAGCCTTTCCCTCTAATTTTCCCACAAATATGATCCATTCTGAGAACCACAACCAAGTGAAATGCCACCACAGGGAAGAGTTTCCAAACACCTCCACAGGGATCAAAAATAACCTACAAGTGTCACCCCTGCAGCCTCCTGGGGAATTCCATGTTCTAAAGTCAATGCTTTCATAGAAACCCCCCAAATGACACCAAGAACCTGAACAAAAATGAGATAATGAGAGCATTTTGCAACTGGGAAACCATAAGGATCAAGAAGAAGACATTTGAAAGAAGTTGTATGAAACACAGTGCCTGCCAATCACAGAAACACAGAATGCCCTGGGCTGGAAGGGACCTTCGTGTTCTTGCCCTCAAAGAAAAAAGATAATATTAGTAAAGTATTTCCAAGTAATCTGCAATTGTTGCATGAATAACCTTCTTGGCTAGTTGGTCACCAATTACATTAGATCTCAACTAATTTGTCTTGATGCAAATGTTCTTATTTTAATATAAAAAACCTTACAGACTGTTTAATCTGTGAGTGAGGTCAATCAGAGAATTACTGAATTGATGGCAAACCCATTCTCTCTGTACCATTACTCATTTTATTCTGAAACAGTCCCATGGAGCACTCGTCTCAAAATACTTGAATCCACTTAATAGATGTAGTAATTTTCTAAGATCAGATTTTGCTCTTCTTTCAAGTCTGTTGACGAAAACTGAGCATAATGTGGTGTTTCAACATGGCTTCCAAGGGAGCAGATTTGGGCCTCCAGTCCATTCCCACTTGAGGATTTGTTCCAAGTGCATTCCAATTCTTCCACTGCACAATCAAACCAGAAATATTTCAAGAACTGGAAAAAAAAGAGATGTGTTTCCATTCATACCAGAATTAAAAATAGGGATTTCTGTTCAAAGAGCAGTTGTGAGCTACATCCTGGGTGGATTTGCGCTTCTTCCATGGAGAACAACTGTGTTGTACTGTAACCCACACCTAAATACACACAGACAGAAATTCACTGAGAAACAGATTGAAAAGCAAGCGTTGGAAAACCAGAGAACTGGAATATGCAGCACACAGCAGCCTGATTTCTGAATGTCCATAAATCCACGTTGTAAAAGCAACTGCCTTTGGAAGAGGGGCAATCCTGGGACGCTGGAGAGGCTGGAGCGCTGCCAGAAGTCGCACCCCGTAGCTGAGTAACATCCTGAGCAATGAACTCCCACACTTTAGGCCAGATACTGCACACTTTTCTTCTTGTGAACATTTCTGTTAAACCTACACCCGAACCATCACGTCTTTCTCCTGTGAAGTGGGCACTCGAAGCGAGTGGAAGCAGCACAGAGCTCCTCGAATGCTGCTGGCACACCTGAGTGCTTCAGAAATGCAGCCTCACATTTTGGAGAGGCCTTTCCCTGCTGCTGCTCTCAAAGTTCTCTGAGAGAACACAACTTGGACAAAACCACACTTTTCTAGCTTAAAACCAAATCAGCTGTGCTGCCACACTCAAAGGTGGTTTTGTCAGGAAAGGTCTCTGACAAAATCTGGAGCTGCCACAGCTTAGCTCATGATCACTGAACTCCTAAGAAATGAGATTCTCACTTTTCACAATCCATCTAAACAGAGCAGAAGGCAACAGGCTTTCCAAAATTCAGATTATTACTCATACTATAACATTTAACATCTTTCTATCACTGTTGATACACTCAAGAGATCCATGAAGCATTTCCAAACAAATCCTTTAACCCAGGGTACAGTGCGATGGTGACACCAATGACAACATCCAGGAAATACAAAAAGCACCAAAAAATTGAGCACCAGGACCATCCTTTCCATTTCCCTGTGTGCAGCTGTTGGCTGGGACCGGGGCTTACCTGGCCCTGCTGTTCTTTTCCACCTGTAGGAAGAATTTCAATGGTCAGTGAGGGAATAAACCAAACACCTGCTGAAGGCTTTACCACCACAGGCTGAGCTGCTCAGGCTGATACCAGCTACTTGTACAACCATTAAATCAGCTAAAAAATTATTTCTTTCAAATAGCATCCCATCAAACAGTTATAATGCAACTATGGATCATTGGACTTTATTTGATTCCTTCCCAGAAGCATTGATGCCACCATTAATAAAGAGTTGTCATTAATACTCCCTAATAATTAGGAGGAACTCAGGTTGGAGCATGCAAAGAGTCACCCACTGCAGGTCAGAGATGATGGATCCACTTTCGTTTCGTGCAGTGGAAAGGAATGCTGCCACCCACTCAGCCTCAGCTCAACACAACAATAAAGCAAAATAAAAGTCATCAAAACACCATTTAGGCATCACACTTAGACATTGTCAACACTTCCAGAGCAAATCATCCCCAAATCATCTCTGTACACAAGGGAAAGGAAGTTTCCTACGCAAGGAAAGAAAAATAACTCAACGTAAGCCAAAAATTATCTCTTTTAATACAAAATTCCATTCTCATAGAACAAATTTATTTCCACTGAATAAATAGATCTGCTCACTGTCCGCGAGCGAGATTACTGCCTATAGTCAGGATGAAATTCTCTTGCCTTTCTGCAGTTTAATTAAAATATAAACATTATTTGCAACCGGCTTTACTCTATTTGGATACAAGTATGAACACTTGGGGCTTCGAGGACATTGCCAAATGCATACAGCACCACTCTCACTGGGGGGTTGTACTTTAACCTGATTTATACAGCTCCACGCATCACTTGCATGTAGGCTTATCAATGTAATTATTACAATTATGATAAGAAGGATCTGGCCTTTGCACTTGCTTGTTTAATACTCCTAGCACGTGCATGCTCTTCCACTATCCATTAAAAATCCAGCAAAACAAACAAACCAGCAAACCCGCAACGGGTTCAGAGCTGAAGGCAGCAGTGAGTGAACACAATCTCAACTCTACAGAGGAAATTCCAACGTGTAAGAGTTTTACTGATGGCATGGAGGGTGATGCCAGGTTTACAGACGTTCGGAGCTGTCCCTCAATCTCCAGACACACACGGCTTCTACCAAGGCTCGGGAAATGACTCTCCAAGAGAAAAAGCTCACCATGAGCATCCTGCCCAGAGCTGTAAATAGCAACACTGGGGGGGAAAAACAAGTATTTATGGGTTTATCTCTGTTAAAACACATTCTGCGGGGTGAAACCAAGCTGTTCCCCAAGGAAAGAGGGTAGGTGATGGGGAGGGGGGCCTTGGGAACGTGTCCCTTGGCCGGGAGGTGACAGACCCTGGTCCCCTCGGCAGGAGCGCTCCGAGCAGCACCTTTGGAGAGCTCCTTTGGGGGCAATAAGCTCAATTCACCTGGATAAACCACCCTGACCGCTGTTGAGACAAGTGACACTGATGGACACATCGGTATTTCTGGATATATCCCACTCTCTGGCGGCCCTCAGGCAGCGCTGAGGCTGCGGGGCTTGCCCTTGGGGACAAAGCGCCCGGGGGTCCATCCGGAGGGGCGGGCGGGGGCCGGGAGCGGATCCAGGTCCGGGATCAAATCCAGGAGCGAGTCCAGGATCGGATGCCGGATCAAATCCAGGATCGATTCCAGGATCGGGTCCGGGATCAATCCCGGGGTCGGGTCCGGCTCCGGCCCCGCCGCCGCCTCAGC
>JAHLSL010000060.1:2436949-2455147 GCA_025920805.1 Petroica traversi
GCAGGGGCGCAACCTCCGCGCCCGCGGCCGCGCAGCATCTTCGCCCGGCTGCCGAGCTCTCCTCCGCCGGTGCAATATGGACGCACCGCTCGCTCCTAATTAAATTGCTGCATCATTCATTTTCTGACGCGGGAGCGACATGGGGTACGGCAGGCTCCGTGCACCGACACCCCCCGTTCGGAGTGGGGGGGAGGCGGAGAAAAAGGGCGAAGGGGGGAATCACAACAGTTTGTTCTCGCAACAAGCTCGCACAGCGGGTTTGGCAGCAACTCAGGAAAGCGACCTGAGGAACGGAAAGCGAACCCCGCTGGGTTTGGGGGTTCAACCCCCCCCCCTTCCCCATGAATGCCGCCCGTGAGGCAGGGTGGGGGTGCGCGGGGGGAGCCCTGACCTTGCAACTTTCCCGAATATCCCTCGTTTTCCCTGCCGGGGCTCAGGCCGTCGGGTTGTGCTGACGGAGGGGAGGGAGATGGGAGGGCTGGGGAGGGATGGCCCTGGAATGCGGACCGGGAGCGCTGCGGGGACGGACGGACATCCCGTCGGGTCCCCCCACCGCAGGCAGGGCCGGGCCCGGGACACACGGACACCCCTGTGCCCCCCGCCCGGCTGTGACAGCCCCGCGGGATGCCCCGAGGGAGGAGGAGGGGGATCGCCCCGCACCTCCCTCTCCATCCTTAAGCCCCCGCAGTTTCCCGGAGGGCTGAGGAGACTCAGATGGACACGGAGAGGCGGCTCCCGCAGGGTTTGTCCAGGCCATGTCCCCTTGTCCCCTCAGCCAGGAGGCAGAAGTCACCGCGGGCCATCCCCTGCATGTCCCTCCGGCCACAGCAGCTCTGACCCCGCTCCGCACGCCCTGCTGGGGACAGGACCGCTGCGAGTGTGACTGGCAGCAGCTCCAACCAAGGGTACGGCTGATGTAACCGAGATTAGGACGTCACTCGCTTATTAATGATAATTATTGTTATTGGCAAGCGGGCGATTTCCTCGCCAAAGCCCATCCTGGAGCTGCGGGGGTGCTGTCAGCAGGGTGGGAGCTGGCAGGTGCCCTTTGGCTGCTGTCACCACTGAAATGCACCTTTCCCCCCTGACAGCCTTGTGAGGATTAGGGAGAGACACCCAACTTGGAGGTGGATACTCGGGCAGTTATTGTACCTTGCAGAAATACCCTTAAATCGTTCTGTTTCCACCGGAGGAGAGCGTTCCCCCCGCTGCAGTCACTGCTCAGCAGGCACCGAGTGCTCCAGGCAGCCTGCAGTGGGAACCAGCCCCTTCCCTTCCCAGCTCCGGTGGCAGTGGTGGAGAGAAACAGGCAGTTTTTTCCCCCAAAGCTCGCCCTGCCTGTCCAGAAAGAAACATTCCGAGCTTTAACAGTCTCTCTGTCTCCAGCAATCCGTGGCAAGGGCAGAAGCAATAAATAGTGCAAGGGCGAGGGGAGCTCTGCTGTGATTATTACAGATGGGAGCTGCTGCCCGGCTCGATGGGCTTTGCTAAGGTCGGGAGTGCTGCTGGATCAGAGGGTTGGGTGGGTTTGGACACAACTCCAGCTGCATTTCTGCCCAAAAGCCCTGGCCGAGCCCGCTGGGAAGCCCCTCCCAGTTCCCTGGGATGGGGATGGTGGAGAGCTGCCAGCTCTGGGGGCAGGAGAAGCTGCGGGAAGCCCAGCGTGGCAGAGTGGGGATGCCCCAGTGGGATGTGCTGCTCCTGGATCCCTGAGGCAAATCCCACAAGCACTGGGTGGCAGAGCTGAGAGATGCTCCAGGGGCAAGGCAAGGCCCAGGGCTCAGGGGTGAGCTCTCCCTTGGGGTTGTCCTCAGTGGAACATGGAAATCCTGGAATTCAGGGAAGGCCGGAGCGCTGGGCTGTGCAGAACACAGAGCTGAGCTCTCCAGCACGCAGAGAGTGGCCCTGGGCAGAAACACTCCCAGCTGCACGAGGCAGATGTCTGCTTGTGCCATTAGTCTGGGCTCAGAGCTCAGCTTAAAATTCATTCCCGGCTCTGGTGACCCCTGTCCTTGTCCCCATGAGATTTCTATATTGCACGGTGTCTTCATATTCAATATTGAGGTTCCCTCCCCCTTCAAATATTCTTGGGTTTCTATATTGGAAATTATTCAAAAAGAAGAAATGGTAGTGTTTTTGAAAATGTTGATAGAGGAAAATCAGAACTGAGTCTTCTCTCTGCAGCAGTTGCTGAAGCAGTTTATGAGGCATCACTTCTCTCATTCCCTCTCTGTTCCTTGATTAACTTATCAAACACTGTCAGGCAAACATAATCATCAGAATTCACCTATCAATCATCATGGAATTTACCTATAGCCCTTCTCTGGAAGAGACCATTTCAGTTAAATCTCTGTCACGTTGTCCTGGCGGTGTTTTAGGGACCACGACCTCTCTTGCTGATGCATCAACAGCTCAGCCTCACTTCCAAGAGTCCCAAATTGGATTGGGGGGTTATCCTGCCTCCCTGAATCCACTGCAGAGCTTTCCTGGAGGGTCCTGGAAGAGCCCAGCCCAAGGCTCAGGTGCTGCTGAGATCCCTTCACCCCGTTGTGGCTGCTGTGCTGAAATCTGGATCCTGTTTTCCATACACTGCTGGCATTGGCCACGCCGTGCATGGAGCACAGGCACAGATTATTGGAGCTGCACAAGCACTGGGGAAGGCACGTGAAATGCAGGGAGTGTAAGAATTTTAAGCTGGGCTTTTCCAGCTGGAATCCTCAAGGCTGGAGAAGCTCATGCCAAACTGATGTTCCCAACCACGATTTCTCTTAGTCCCCTCATTATCTGTTACTTATTAAGGCATAACTTGATTTTTTTTTCAGGACAGTTGTGCTGTTTTCTGATGAAGTTAAGAAATAACAATGCACCAAATAATATTAATGTGGATTATTTCTAATATAAAAGTGTCCTCAGCCTCTTGAAACTCAATGGGACACTGGAGCAGCACAGAAAGCCCAGCCATGCCCTCAGTAGCAAGTTATTTGCAATTGGTTTACTCTGGTGGGATTTTCTTTTTTCCAGCAGAGAAATTTTGCCCAGCATTTGATGATATGTGTAAATATTAAAAGGAAAGGAGGGGAGAATTAATAGACAGCATTAAAACAGAACAGCAAATACCAGCAAATGGTGAGAGCAGCGTTTTTAATGGATGGTTATTAAAAATAAAAGAGAAAAGTAGGCAAAATAAAAGGGAGGTTTTATTGGGCAAAATTGACAATTGTTATCCTCACTGATTCCTGGCATTTCAAGATCAGTTTTTTATCTAATGCTTCAACAGCCTTGGATATTTCCTTCTAGTGAACCACACTCAGCTGTGGTTTTTTTCTCCCTTCAGGCACCTATTCCCACAAATTTATATTTTTTTTCTGAATGTGCTGATATTTATTATAGCCAGTGTCAAAAAAACTCCACGCTCCACTTATATCCGAGCTTCTCCTCGGCCTCTCCTGGCGTGATTCACAGGCCTGCTTGGGCACTCAGCTTCCTCTGGCAGCAGCTGGAATTCCCTGCACGCATCCCAGGCAGAGTGGTGGCCTCAGGGTAATGTGTCCCCCTCAAAATGAGAGTTATGAGCACCCTCCAGCCCTGAGAGGGCTCCTCCAGCCCTTCCCATCTTTCACTTTTGCAACCACGTCCTGGAATCGTGGAATTGTTCCGCTTGGGAAAGATCTCCAGGATCATCGAGTCCAACCATTAACCCAGCTCTAAACCATGCCCCCAATGGACATCGAGATATTTTTAAATCAGTTCCAGGACTGGTGGTGCCACCACTTCCCTGAGCAGCCTTTTCCAGTGCTTGGCAGCCTTTTTGGTGAAGAAATTTTCCGCAATATCTGACCTAAACCTCTCCTGGCACAACTGAAACTGTTTGTTCTTGTTCTATCTCCTGCCACCTGGGAGAAGAGTCTGAATTCCACCTGTCCACAGCCTCCTTTGCTCCATCATGACCAAGTGCTGCACCCTTTTTAACCCTTTTTATTCAATCGACAGACTCCTTGTCACCTGGGAGCCCAACTGGAGGTTTTAATGTCCTAAATGAGGCTGAATAAGAAAAGAATGGACTTGGAACTTGTTTTCTGAACCTCTCCATCCATAGCCCTCAGGCCCTGCTGGCAGGACACACCTGTGGATGGCAACTTCATTGTTTCCATTAGGAAAAAAAAAACCTTAGGAAGTGCAAAAATACTGTTTGAATTCTTGTGGAATGATGGCTGTGGTTTATTTTGACACCTCCACACTCTGCATGTGAACATTTTCTATTGCAATTTCTCCTTTGGCTTCCTTTCCTTTTCACCTTGTGGGCTAATCTTCCATACATTCAATTCCTGGATTTTGCCTGGGTACACAAAAATGGAGATTAGCCTCCAATATGTGCTGTAAGCAACAGCCTGGATTTTCAGGGCATCTGGATTTAGAGTTGCCGGAATTAGAAACACGAGCCAGACGAGATCATGCTAGGGCAATTCCCCAGGACTGGGCCATAAAGCCAATCAATTTAAAATGTAATAGAAAGCACCGAGTGCTGGGTGAAGGAAGGCACTTACTGCTCATTTGGAAAGAAAAGCTCATATTCTAAATTGCTTTTCAGATCAGACTTGAGCCTACTTTTAGTGATGTCAGTGGTGCCACGTCCGTTCGGTCCGGTGGTGCCGGAATTTTCCGTTTGCTGCTGTGGCTTCTCCACTTCCCTCTCTCCTGCTTTTCCTAAAATCCCTGGCAGCACCACTCCCTGTTAGTTCAGAGGAGGCACCAGGATGAGCAGAGGGATGGAGCAGCCCTGCTGGGAGGAAAGGCTGGGAGAGCTGGGATTGTTCAACCTGGAGAGGAGAAACTTCGGGGTGACCCCATTGTGGCCTGGAGGAGCTGCAGGAAACATGGAGAGAGAGAATTTACAAGGACTGGACACAGGGAATGGCTTCACATTGGCACAGAGCAGGTTTAGATGGGATATTAGGAAGAAATTCCTCCCTGGGAGGGTGGGGAGGAGCTGGGATGGCATTCCCAGAGAAGCTGTGGCTGCCCCTGGATCCCTGGAATGTCCAAGGCCAGGTTGGACAGGGATTCATGGAATGTCCAAGGCCCAGGTTGGAGCAGCCTGGGACAGTGGAAGGTGTCCCTGCTGGGCTTTAAGGTCCCTTCCAACCCAAACCATTGGGATTCCATGCCTCCTCTTGGAGGACATTTGGGACATGGAGACAGAGCTGATGGTTCAGAGGCAGAGAGATGAAGAGTCAATTTAACCTCGCAGGAAAAGGACTTCAGCAGGCAGGGAGGGGACGGTGACAGCGATGTCTGCTCTGCTCTTGCAAGTCCTGCCCCAGTTTTGGTTTTTCTTCCAGTGGCAGAAGTTTTACAGCAGCCCCAAGCTGGGAATCAGGGGCGATCTTTCATCCGAAAGGGGCTCAGCTGGGAAGTTCAGGATGAGCTGACTCACTCCCGTTTCACTCAGCCCTGATGGAAGCTGTGGACTAATGCACCTCTGTAAAAACAACCAGAGAGATTTGGGGCCTGAACTCATGGGTCTCTCCTCACACCAAATCCTGCAGCACTTGGGTTTCCAGTGCATGGTGCATTAACTCATTTGCAGGCACTTAAGATATCATTTTTATGCGAAAATTAAAATGGTGAGAGCCAGAATGAGCTGAGTGTCTTCCTCAGCCTCCTGCTCTCTCTAAGTGACCTCTGGAAAAGCACAGCTCTCCCTCTTTCCCACCTGCCAGGAATCCTTCTGGAAACTTCCATCAGAAATCAAATACTGTGGCTACTTTACATGCAGGAGTTCCCTGTTTCCTCATGTTGAAGGGGAAAATTGCTGGTTTTATTTTTCAAATTCTGAGATCTTTTCCTTTTTACACAAGATCAGATTTCTTTCACCAGGAACTTTTGGAACTGCCATTTTTGATCACTGCATCCAGGGACTCATGACAGGATCAGAGGTCTAGAAAGTCAGACTCATCAGGAAAGAGTAAATTAGGAAAATTCTGAATGGAGCAGTGGAAGGATCATGACAATACTTTGCAATTATACAAAATTTGTTGAAAAATAAAGGGAATACTTTAATCCCTACAAATAACATCAGAGCGAGAACAAGAAATTTGTCCTAATTTGGAAGTCAAAAGATTGACATCAAATATTAAGATGATGTTTCTGGTGGAGAGGATGGCAGAGACTGACTAAGGAGGTCACAACCCCACAATCCTGTGGCTGTTCATGCTGAGGGACAAATCCTTTGTGACCACATACTGCACTCCTTAAAAATAAATATATTGTCAATAAACACAGGAGGAAAATCCAGTGAAAAGCAGATTTGGAAGCAGATTCCAATAGAAACAATGACATTAGAAAGTTAACAGGGAAGAATTGAAGGTTTGGAGATCAACATGGCTGAAGTCATATTCTGGGCATTTTATATCCAGGTCCTGAATTCGTGGAATTGGCTAAAATCATCATCTTGGAAGAATGCACATGGATATATGGCTATACAAACACCCGCATGCCTGCAGACCTGCTTTCTTGGATTATTTTTGCACATCTTCTGTTTTTCAAGGCTCTCGTGTTGAGGGTTTTTATTTTCCATTCGTTTTCTCTCCTTCTGCACCATCCACCTCTCTCTGGCTGGCTGGATAGCTGGGAAATACCAGCCCCTTGGGGAGCCACCTTCCAGAAACCACAATTTTAGGGGGGAAAAAAAGAAATCTCAAACAAGCAGATCTACAAGAAGCTCCGAGCACTGAGGATGACTGAACAGAGATAAAATCTTAGGCAGGGATGTAAAACCCGTCACAATTTCCTCCCTGCTTTTACGGCCTCAAATATTTCTGAGGTTACCTTTTAGCTGTTGATTTAGCTGGGCTTAAAATCCAATGAATAAATTGTCCATAGTTCATCAGCTGGTGGGGGGCTCAGTGCCTGCACACCAAATAATCAGCTCCACATCCCACCCTGCCCGCGGTTCCTGGTCGGGGGAACCCGGGAACGCTGCGATGGAACTGCCAAAATAAAACATGTGGAGGGCTCCTAAACAAGGTGAAGGGATTTTGGTTGGAAATCAGGCCCATAAAAATGTGTCACACCTGTCCTCTGGGTGGCCAGCAGCAATCAGGCCGCTCCGTTCTGAGCGTATTTTGGAGCTGGTGCTGCCTGATTTGTCCTTTCCCTCCTTGTGGGGGAAGAGAAAGGCTGAAGTGAAATGGTGTCACTTCCAAGGGTGCAGCCATGTTAATGTCTCGAGGTAAATATCCAACAGATCCGGGATAATTCAAGGCTAATTGTGTTTTATTATGTTAACCCTTTTAGGGAAAAAAAAATCAATGGAAATAGGTTTACAGCAGCTGTTTTCACCTCCCAGCAAGCTTCTGCACTTTCCCACAGAGGTTACTCTGAAGGTGGAAATATTCTAACATAAGGATTAATAATAATAATAATTTACACCGTGGGAGTGCCAAGGATTCCCTCTATGCAGGGTACTGGAGAAATTAAAACTTTACACAGAAAAGCTTCCAAGCAGTGACCAAAATGTGAATCTACCTGTCATTATCTCTCTTCACACCTACAAGTCCAACTCAGGGCCTAATGAATTCTGCTCAGTTCTCATTTAGTTCTCCCAATGGTTACTAATTTTAACAGGCCGTTTTCATTATTTTTCCAAAGAAGCCACAGAGGCAGATCCAGCATTTGATGTTTGATATTTGGCCCAAATAATCCCAACCAAATAACTGGTTTCAGGGTTTTACCCCATCTGCTAAACCAGCTCCTTGCTTCTACAACTTCTCAGGGATTTTAGGTGGGATTTAGTGCAAAATCGCTTTTCTTGCTCATTTAATTTTTAAAGATAGCATTGTTAAATTGTGAAAATATGCTGTTTGAAATGTAATATTTTATTTTGCCATTTAAAGAGTAGTTTTTTTGGAGAGAATCCATTCCTGATGGAGCCATTTGGGGCCAGCCTTATGCAAAAACCACTGGAGAGTCCCTCAAACCTGAACAATTTTCCAGCTCACATACACAAAGGAGGTGAGGCCCTCAGGAACTCCCTGCCAGGCCTCCAGCCCCACCTCTTCTGCATCCTGAAAACCCTATAGGTGTTACAAAGTTTTCAGGTTGTCAAGGGAACACCCAGGGATTGCCCAGGTAGAGACTGATTCCTTTATTTTAAATACATCACTAAATCATGTTTTACTGTTAAGCTGGATTAAAAATAAATAATAAAAAAAAGCAGCAGAGTGGCAAAACTGCTGCAAACCTGTGAGAACAGAGGCTCTGTTTGATTTTTTGGTGTGCAATGCAGATGCAAACAGCACCATTCCTTCCCCTCCATTTGCATATCTGTAAATGACTGCAAGGCAGGGTAGAAGGAGGCCAGCTGGATTCAATTACAGACAGAGGTGAAAATCTTTCCCTTCTGATTTTTATTTTGCAGTTTGGAGAAGGGTCACGTTCTGAGTTTCTTTCCAGACTTTTAGAAAAACGAGCGAAGCTCTCCCAAGTGGAGAAGCGCCCCTTGAATCGGAATTATCCCAGGAAATTCTATTTTTACTCTGATAATTAATGTTTTGTCTTGTGCAGCCTTCCCAGCGAGCCACAGCCAGCACATCTGAGGGCATTAGAGCTGCTTAGGGAGATTTCAGGGGACTCTAATCTGCAGGACTTTCGCTGACAACCCACGTGAGAGCCTGCACAGGGCAAACCCACCCCGAGCCCATCTGCAGCAGCCCTGAGCACAGAGCTCCCCGGCCTGGGACACCTCAGGGTGCTGGGCTTGCTGGGATAAGAGCTGGATTTTTTGGTGTGCCAGAATTATTTCTGTTCTTTTGAGATGGAATTGAGGCTCAGGGTCAGTGATGGAGCTGCCCGCCAGCCCAGGATGAGATGCAAACCTCTTGCTCTGTGTAATTTTCACCCACATATTATTATTATTATTATTATTATTATTATTATTATTATTATTATTATTACTACTACTATTACTATTACTATTACTATTACTATTACTATTACTATTACTATTACTACTATTACTATTACTACTATTACTACTATTACTACTATTATTATTACTGCTATTATTATTATTTAGAATAATTCATTAGTATCAACATTATAAAATATTATAAATTCATATAATTATTTTATAATAATTATAATTATAGAATAATATATTATATACAATACATAAATTATAATTAAATAATAATAAATATAATTTATTATTATTATTATTATTATTACTACTACTACAACAATCATCATCATCACTACCACCAAGAACAACAACTACGGCAACAATAATTACAATAACAACATTGTTACCTTTCACTAGCTCCTCAAAAGCCTCCATCATTATTTTGTGCATCTTCTCAAGTGTTTTTTCATCCTTTGCTTCACACTTCAGGTTGCATCAGCTCTTGGCAGTGCCATAATTTCTGCAATCCCTGCACACACAGCAAGGCAAAGTGGTGAAACTGGGACACAAACCTAGAGGAGCGGGTGGACAGTAAATAATTATTAATTCTTTACTGCCATTTGAACCTTACAGAGGTCTCCAGTTTGCTGTCACTCTGAATTATTGGCCTTTACTGATGAACACAATCCTAGGAGTTACTCATGGGCAGATCTTTTCTACTTGGTGCAACTTGGAATTGAGCTAAGCCTTCCCTCTGCTGCCTTCCCTGATTTCCCAGCCCAGCAGAGGATTTCCCAGGTACCCAGGTGCTGCTCAAATGCCCTGAAGTTGGAGGGGGATAAAGGCAGAGCCAAGTAAGTAGAGCAGAGCATTCTCTGGGTTAGGATGACAGACAGGTTAAGATGACAGACATTGTTCCCCCTCCTACTTAGTCAGCTGTATTTATTTTTTTTTTTCAGTGGATTTTCTCCCTTTCGGAGTCTGTCCGTCCCCTGCAGTGTCAGGGAAATGTGTTGACAAAGCTCTGCCAGCCAGGGAAGGGCATGGGCTTCAATTTGTGCACAGAGAGGGATATTCGGGGTTTATATTCAGCTTTAGGAGTTTGAGGGAAAGTTGGAAAGTTGTGACTGTCTGGCAGCTGTGCCAGGGATGGAGACTCCTTCCAATCCCGGCCTGTGGCACAGGTGTCCCCGGCAGCAAAAGCCATAATCCCTGGCACTTTGGGAATGGTGAGGGATTGGAGCTCCTCATCCAGCCCCAGGGAATCTGCTGGTGGTTATTTCAGTCCCAACCTCGTCTCACATTAGCACTTGTGGTGGTGTGGGGATGATCAGTCCCGGGAAGGGAGGCGGGAGGTGTGTGCGTTTCCATCCTGCCTGCAGGAAATCAGAGCAGGTTTTGGAGTTCCTGTCACTCTCACAGGACTGGGGAAGGTTCCCACCTCCTCCAGCCTCTCTTGTGTAACCCTGAGGGCTGGATTAGAGCCCTGGCTTGGCTGGGAAGGTGGTTTCAGTCTAAGGCTCCTGGAAGTCCATTTGTTCTCACCAAAATCCCATTTGTTCCTCCTTTCTCCTATGCAGGTAACCTGGCTCTGGCACAAAGTAGTCCCTCAAAGAATCCTCGGCTAATTTTAGCAATCCAAGGCTAACTTGCCCCATTTATTGCAGGTGGAAGGAGGGAAAAAGCCTTTCTGCACCAAGGCCTTTTTTCTCTGTTTGTGCCAGCGCGAGTGAGGCAAGAGTCTGACTTTAACAGAACAGATAAAAATAAACCCAGCCATGGACAAAGCCAATTATGTTCTCCATTGCCTAGGGATGGGCAGCCTAATTTGCAGCTGACAGCGATTTGATGGACTGAACCATCCTTTTTCTGATCCAGCATTGGAAGTAATTTTTATTGTAAACCAATCATTACCATGCAGGACTCTCCGTACCACCGGTGTCACCGTGACAAATCCCCCAGCAGGCCTGGTGCTGCTGCTGCTGCTGCCAGGGCTTTTCCTCCCATCCCTCACTGCCCTGGCACGTTCTGGGAAGTGCTGGCCGTGCCACACCATAGCCCTGTCCCCAGCAGGGACATGAGCACAGCAGCTCATGGCTCATGTCAGGGGGACAGTGCCAAACACATGCCCAGCACTGGGGGACACTTTTCCAGTCTCCTCGCTGGCATTTTGGCAGGGCTGCTAAATTTAGTCCTCCAGACAGCACATTAGGCTGGGAGTTCAGCAGCGCACATTTCCCCGCGTCTCCATCCACCATGGCCTCTGATTTTGCTATTTTTTCTGTGGTTTATAGGTCATAAAATGATTTCCCCCCTCCCCGAGGACATTGTACTGGTTTGTGTCTGACATCTGTGCAAAATCCAGTAAGTCCTAAGCTGTCGTGTAGCATCCTTCTGTTCCCTGGATGGGCACGGCTCCTGCCCAGCGCTGTTGGACAGAGCACCACTTCATTACAACCAGCTGGAGTTCGTTTCCACCAGAGCTTCAGCAATTTCTCTTTGAAGTGGCTCCAGAGTTGTTGGAATTTACCCGTCTGCACCAGGAAAACTTCCCAGCTGGGCATGGGAGCTGTGGGGTGCAGGGAAGTGTGGAGAGGATACGTGGAGGGTGAAGATCGGCTGCTTCTGCAGAGGTGGTGTGTCCTACATTCCCTCCCCAGGTCCATGAGAGCTCGGTACAGACCCAGGGAGCTCCATCTACATTTCCCCCTATTTTTAGCTGTGAAATCTGCACTTCCTTTCTTTGCACTGCAGCATTCAATGAAGGCTGATTAACAAATGATAGACACCCACTGCTGCTAACAGGAGCAATAAAACCCTGCAATTTTGGTGGCACAGGTCACCAAGACTTTCCTGTAATCCTGCAGAGTTCTCAGCACCTCCACTCCTGCAAAGTCCGGAGGTAAAGGAGGGTTATTGAGGCTGTGAGATGGTGAGACAGGCCAGGGCTGGGGTGATTTGTGCACCTCCTTCAGCTCCTTGCACTCACGTGTGCCGAGGTTCCTGTGAGCTGAAGAGCTGTGAGGAACAAACTCTGTGTTCTCCACTCACTTGGAGCTTTATGCCTTGTAATTTACATTGATTACGTGTTTGTATTGACCAAACATGGGTGTATTGATTTTATCAGCCCAAACAATCAAAGGGAAGGTGGAGAAATATATTTAATCATTCCAGAAGGATTTGAAGGTGGTCATTTCAGAAGGAAATCTAAGCAGGGTTCGCCCTGGCAGGGAGACTCCTTGAAAATCAAGGCACAGGATGCTCTGCCACAGAGGGGACCCCGTGCCTGGTGCTCCAAGGTCCTGCAAGCTCGAGTTCTACCCCTGCAGGGACTCAGGTGTGGCTTCTGCCCTTGGTTTTGGGGTGGGATTTGGTCACACAGGTGCTGGAGAGGTGCAGGATCTGCACTCAGCAGTGAGAAGGGCTCAGGGTGGGGTTGGCAGAGGTTGGGGTGGGGTTGGCAAAGCTCAGGGTGGGGTTGGGAGAGGTTGGGGTGGGGTTGGCAAAGCTCAGGGTGGGACTGGGAGAGGTTGGGGTGACATTGGCAGAGGTTGTGGTGGGGTTGGAGAGCTCATGGTGGGGTTGGCAGAGGTTGGGGTGATGTTGGCAGAGGTTGAGGTGGGGTTGGCAGAGCTTGGGAGGGGGTTGCAAAGCTCATGGTGGGGTTGGCAGAAGTTGAGGTGGGGTTGAGAAAGGTTGTGGGGTTGCAGAAATTGAGGTGGGGTTGGCAGAGGTTGGGTTAGGGTTGGCAGAGCTTGAGGTGGCTTTGGCAGAAGTTGAAGAGGGGTTGGCAAAGCTTGGGGTGGGGTTGGGAGAGGTTTGGGTGACATTGGCAGAGGTTGAGGTGGGGTTGGAGAGTTCATGGTGGGGCTGCCAGAGGTTGAAGTGGGGTTGGCAGAGGTTGTGGTGGGGTCGGGAAAGGTTGTGGGGTTGCAGAAGTTGAGAGTGGCGTTGGCAGATGTTGGGTTGGGGTTGGCAGAGGTTGAGGTGGGATTGCAGAGCTCAGGGTGGCGTTGCAGAGCTCATGGTGGGGTTGGCAGAGGTTGAAGTGGGGTTGCAGAGCTCATGGTGGGGTTGTCAGGGCTCATGGTGGGGTTGTCAGGGCTCAGGGTGGTGTTGCAGAGCTCATGGTGGGCGCCTGCATGATCCCATGGGAAGGCAGGAGAGGCTGGGATGTGCAGGGGACACGGGTGGGGTGGGAGAGCCGCAGCCCCCGGAGTTTCTGGGATCCCCGCATGGATCCGGGGTGAGAATCGCTGGGAGCAGCCCTGTTTGCTGTGAAAGGACACGCTTTGCCTCGGGCGAGACACCGAGAGGGGCTCTCAGAGTTCTCTTTGTGCTTTTAAAGTGTCTCCTCTCGCTGCCGGTGAAACGCTGCCTCTCCAGGAGGAACCTGGACACGCTGAGTGCTGAGCACACCTGAGCAGCTGGAAATGCTGCTGGGGTCACCCTCACGCCGGGAAATTCAGGGAATCAGGAGCACCCAGATAGCGCTGCTCATCTGCTTGGTGTCACAGAGTCCCAGGAGGGCTCGGGTCTGAAGGGACCTTAAAGCCCAGCTAATCCCAGCCCCCTGGCACAGGGAATAAATAATCCCACAGCTCTGTGCAGAGGGGATTCCCAAACTCAGGAAATACCCCAGAACCCCAAAACAGCATCAGAGGGTGGTTTGGGTTGGAAGGCACCATCCAATCATCCACCTCCCACCATCCCAGGCTGCTCCAACCTGGCCTTGGACACTCCCAGGGATCCAGGGGAGTCACAGCTGCACCCCAACACCCTCACACAGCTCTTTGCAGCAGTTAAATACATTTCTAGCAAATGTAGATTCTGGTCAAGGGTTGCCAAAATTGAGGCTAAAATCGAGGTTTCTGAGCTCCTGCTCAAACCCACGGAGTTTGGAGATTCTGTGCACGTTTCCCAGTGATTTCCATAGGCCTGGTCCTCCCACCTGGTTAAAATAAGCTTTAAGAGTATTCATCTGGCAGCACTCTATGTTTAGACACCTATTTTTAAGATTTTAATTTCATTTTTAATGCATTCCCTCTTTCTGGAAATCAAATGAGAGCTTGCTAGGAAAATAATTTAAATTTCCATTTTTTCCCCCACACTTTTCCACGTTGATTACTCACAGGTACCTCTTATTCTTCTGCAAGTTCTCTGATCCTTCCCCAAAAACCACGTCCATGCTCAGCCTTCCCACCCAGCACAGGCCACAGATCTGGACAAAGGAATTTTTCAATTAAATTATGTTTTCAATTAAATTTTCAAACCCTAATTTACCTTTTCATAAGCTAAACAGCTGAGACAAGAAGCAGAAATCTTGTGGCAGCAAATTCCTGCAAATAGTCATCCATTCTACTTCAGCTCTTTGCTATTTGATAAACCAATATGTTGATTTTGAAGAATCCTCAAGAAGTTTGATCTCATTTCAATTGGTGCAAAAATTGATCAATAGTTGTTATTACATGATCAATTTGCCCAAAGATTGTCTTCTGTATGGATTTTAATGTATTTATATAGCTTAAACCAGTTTTGTGAAAGGGGAAAATAACATTATAAGTCATTTTGGGGATTATAAAAGGAGTAATTTTCTTGAAACTGGTCCTTAATATAGCTAATAGCTCCTGGCTTCACCTCAAGATGCTTAACAAGCCCATCATTAACTGTGGCTAATGAAAAATTAATTAAACTTTTTATAATCTAATACCAGATGACAAATGATTATAAATCACACCCTTGGTTATTCATGTCACTAAGGCCAATAAATGAATTTGAAAGTTCATATATATGTATAAAACTGTAAACAAATGCACAATTAATTGTGCTGCTTGTCAATAGTTATTTTTTTTCAGCAGCTTTTAAAATTTCTTCTTATGATTCCCAGAATTCTCACTAAGGGATGACCCCGCGTGTAATTTTTGGAAGATTTAACAGAAAACTTTAACATTGCACATGATCAGAGAATCATTCCCTGTTTTGATTGTAAGAGTTTCAAATCCAGTGAAATAGTTTTTGTTTGTTTTTTTTTTAAGTTATGTCCTGCCAGACTTTGTAATAATTCTTCCCTGCTCCTTCTAAATCCCCCCAGTTTTCCCTTCCAGGCTCGTGCGGCTCATCCTGGAATTTGAATGAGCAGTAGCAAGATCAATCAACTGTGCCTGAAAAACAGTGACTTAATTTTTTTTTAAAAAAAACCCTTTTTCACTGGATTTGAAACTCTTGTAATAAAAACAGGGAACTCTTTTTTAATTTCTGTTTGGAATTTGAAGGAGCACCAACAAGATCAATCAATCGTGTCTGAAAACCAGTGACTTAATTTTTTAAAAAGACCTTGATTTCACTGGATTTGAAACTCTTACAATCAAAACAGGGAAGGATTTTTTTTTTTAAATTTCTGTTTGGAATTTGAAGGAACAGCAGCAAGATCAATTGTGTCTGAAAACCAGTGACTTAATTTAAAAAAACAACAAACTGATTTCACTGGATGTGAAAATCTTGCAATAAAAAGAGGGAATGATTTTCTTTTCTTTCTGTTTGGAATTTGCTTGCCTCAATGAAGGAACAGCAGCAAGATCAATCAATTGTGTCTGTAAACCAGTGAGTTAATTTAAAAAAAATCCCCTTATTTCACTGGATTTGAAACTCTTACAAGAAAAAAAAAAAGGGAATTATTTTTTCCTTTCCGTTTGAAATCTGAAGAAACCCAGCAGCAAGATCAAGAAAGGGTATCTGCAAACCAGTTCAGAGATGCCTCAGATGTGCAGGATTGATGGGGGAAAGGCTGAGCTCTCCAAGAGCCTTTCAGAGGACATTTAGTAAATCCCACGGATATTTCCAGGATGCCAGGATTGCTCCTGTGAGGAAAATTGCAAACACCAGAGGTTTATGTCCAAAAATGAGACAGAGGAGTCCTGGCACTTTATTTGAATAAAGGGAGAGGCCATGGGGCATTTCCCCTGGGGTCTCTCAGATTTTTGGAGGACACAGCCTCCTTTTTATCCCAATTTCCTGCCTGTCCCTCTCTCTTTCCCCATGGGCTGATGGATTTGAGAGGCACAGACTTCCCGAAAACCCCTGCTACCTAAGACCCCCCTTCTAAGGTATAATTCCCCCTGCTTTTGTCCTTCCCTTGTGTCCCTCAGTGGAATTCCTTATGGAATTTATGGAACTGCTCATTTTCCCTTTCATCTTCCAATATTCAATTTTATATATCTGCAGACCTTTGGTTTGTTTGTAAATACAAATTTCCCTCCTTCCATTCATCAATCAGTGGACTCCCCCCATTGTTTCTTTTGTCTCTCAGTGCTGGTTTTATCCACTGGCAAGACCCACAGTTTGTTTGTGGAGACAAATTCCTCATTCCTTTCACTCCCAACCCCCCAAACCCTGCCCACACAACTCAGAGGTCTCACACAACCCTAACCCTGCCCAGCAGCCCGATATTCCCCGGTGGAATTGGGGCAGCCCAGGTGAGCAGCAGCACGGGGGATGCTCCAGGGGCAGGAGGAAGGTGAGGAGGGGCAAGACAGGGGCAGGTCAGGACCTCCTGCCCATCTCCAGGCCCCATCCATCAGCTCCCAGCGCGTCCCTTTCAGGGCTGTGCCCGCAGAGCCTTTGTCAGGATGAGAGGAGAGGTTTCCTTTGAAGTGATTCCTGATCTCTGCGAGCTGCGCTCCCCGGGCTTTGTTCAGCAGCTCCTCCAGAGCCGCCCAGCCCAGCCCTGCTCCTCCTCCGGGCCACAGGACCCGACCTCTGCCTCTGCTGCCTTTGTTCTCATCCCTTCCCCTCCCATAAGGCTGAGCCCGGCTCTCTGCGTGTGCCCTCCAGGTGAGCGTCCCCCTCCACTCCTGCCTCACCTCGTGATCCCTCAGAGCATCCCCCGTGGACCTAAATATACCCTAAAGCACCTCTAAATACACCCCTGAGCAGGGTATGGCTCAGCAGCACGTCCACATGGCCGGGAATTGCCCTCCCCGTGTCCCGTTTGTCCTGGTTTTGGGGTGCAGCTGTGCTCAGGGACAAATCCCTTATCGGTGAACTTATTAAAGTTGCTTTAAAATAAGAACGGGGAAGGATTTTTTGCTTTTTTGTTTGGAAGTTTCCTGAGCGACTCAATGAGGGAGCAGCAGCGAGATCCATCAATTGTGTCTGTAAACCAGTGACTTAATTAAAAAAAAACCAAATCCTATTTCCCTAAATTTGAAACTCTTACCATAGAAATGGGGAGTTTTCCCAACCCAAAGCTGCTGATGCACCCCAGTAATTACTGCAGCCCAACACAAACAAATTTTCTGCCTCTCCCTCTTGCCTGCAAAAGCCCAAATTGATTTATTTTCAAACCCAGGCATCAGTTTGCCAAGTGCAGGAATATGGAACGCAGCAATTACGGGCATTCCCCAAAAGCTGCTTTTATGTATTTATGAAGAAAGCTCCCATGGGTAACACTTCATCTCAAATATTTGACTTGGAAATGCTTTTATTTTTCCAAGTTCTTTTCAGATTTCTCTTCTGGAAGCTGGTGTGATGTTTCTCATCTCGTGCAGCATTTCTTCCCAAGGCCACATTCTGTAGCCATGGTTTTGCCATGCAGGACTTTAAGGCAGGGAACAAACTTTCGTGGTGATGTGAAAAGTTGTTTTACAAAAGAGATCACAGAGCCACATTTCTTCTTTTTTCTCCAAAACCATATTTAAACTGATTTTTTTTTTTGTTCATCTGTAATTCAGACAGACCTAAAATGTAATTAATTTCCATCACAACGTTTCAGCTCTGGTGCAGAATATGGTACCAAGGTTATAATCCAGAAATTGCTTCCAGCCTGTGAAATGTGCAATTACAACGAGGAAATATTTAACTCCCACTATGCTCTTGGGATCACGATGCCAATTAGACATTTCAAAAAAATTAATTGTTTCTTCAAGCAGAAGCAGCACCTGAGAAGGGTCCATGGTGAAGGTGCTCTGCCAGGGTGCAGAGCTGCCTTCAGGAAGAAGCTGGGGATGATATTTATAAGAAATGAAGGCTGGGTTCTGCTTTAGGATCAAAATATTTGAGATAAAATTAATAATTCTCCAGTTATGACAGCAAGAAACGACAGTGACACTCAGCTGATGGGAATGTCAGTGGGAAATAGGAGGGTCCTGCATATGAGAGCTGCTCAGGGGCTCTCACCTGCAAGAATTGACCTCAGGGGTAAATTTACTTCAAGAATTGACCTCAGGGGTAAATTTACTTCAGGAATTGATCCCAGGGGTAAATTTACCTCAAGAATTGACCCCAGGGGTAAATTTACC
>JAHLSL010000060.1:2455157-2492200 GCA_025920805.1 Petroica traversi
CCAGGGGTAAATTTACCTCAAGAATTGACCCCAGGGGTAAATTTACCCCAAGAATTGCCCTCAGGGTACAAGGAAAGGGCTGTCCCTGAGCTCACTGTGCCACAGGAGGTGAAATTGCTGCCTGGCCATGGCTTTGAGAAGGAAAAAACCAGATTTCTTTGTGATGCCCACCCTCCCTTTAACATTCCTTCAAGTGCTTGGGACGATCCTGAGGATAGCCATGATATGAAATTAAAATAAAAATGGGATTTCTCTCCCTTCAGAGCCTCTCCTACACAGCTGGAGCTGCTGGGGCTGTAATTCATGAGCATTTCCAGCAGGATCCAGATGCAGGAACTCTCATTTTTTTATGGCAGATTTCTTCTGCAGCCTCCTTTTCCAGGCCACGATTGGATCAGGGGACACCAAGGGAAATTTCAGATGGGGAAAAAGGTGAAGCAGGGATCTGCAGAGCTGGAATGTTTCAGGGAAGGGCCTTCACTCCCAGGGATCCTGTTAAGGGCAGCAGCTCTCTGATGGAGCTCCATAATTTGGATTTTAATACCCAACAACAGCCACTGCCTGGATGTTTGATCACAGTGTGAATATTTCCTGTGAGCCCCTTGCCCTGCAGCAGGATCTTGGCATTCCCCAGGCTGGAAAAGAGATATTTGTGTTTACTGAAATGCTGCACCTTTGTATTCTGGTTATCTGCATTTATCCATTTTATTCTCATTTCAAGGCAAGATTTCCACTGACTAACACGAGATATTTGTATTTACTGTTACCATGCATCTTTGTATTCAGGACCTCTGTATTTATCCATTTTATCCTTTTTCCAAGGCAGGATTTTCCTTGAATAACACGAGATATTTGTATTTACTGAAACCATGCACCTTTGAATTCAGGATCTCTGCCTTTATCCATTTTATTCTCTTTCCAAGGCAGGATTTCCATTGACTAACACGAGATATTTGTATTTACTGAAACCATGCACTTTTGTATTCTGGTTATCTGCACCTTTGCATTCAGGATCTCTGCTTTTATCCATTTTATTCTCTTTCCAAGTCAACATTTCCATTGACTAACATGAGATATTTGTATTTACTGAAACCATGCATCTTTGTATTCAGGATCTCTGCATTTATCCATTTTATTCTCATTTTAAGGCAAGATTTCCACTGACTAACATGAGATATTTGTATTTACTGAAACCATGCACCTTTGAATTCAGAATCTCTGCCTTTATCCATTTTATTCTGATTTCCACTGACTAACACCATGGGAAATTCAGGATGAGCCAGAGCCAGTAAAAAGCAGAACTGAGAATTCCAGGACTCTTTTATGGAAATCAGGTCTCTAACCAGGGACCTTTCTGACATCACTGTGTGAGGGTTGGTGTGGCAGGATAAATCGAGTTATTAATGGCAAACCCACCAGTGGCATCTTGGAATTTGGATATGATGTGTGGGAATGCATGGGAAGTGGAAGGAATGGGATGTGCAGAGTGAAAAAAACACAAATTATGGAGGGTCTGAGGAGAGGAATTGGAAAGCAAAAGGTGATTTTAAAGGAAAGGCAAACATCATCTACAAAAAGTTGGAAACAGAGACAAGAATTGATATTCCATATTATCTCAAACACTAGGTACAGAAAGCTGCTGTAAATTGAATTTCATTGCATTCTGTAAAACATGGATTTTTTTTTATTTCCTATCCCTAAACCTTGGTATTTAACATAAAACTCAACAGGAAAAGGAAATTTTCCCCAGTGGCAGGAAAAGGACCCCTGGGAAGGGATGGTCCAGAGGGGCTTCAGATGCTGTTGAAGGGTCCTTGCCCCTTACAAGATCTTCAAATTCTCCTCATTAATTTGAAATTACTGAACACATTCAAATGGATTGTGATGAAATAATACCATTAGAAGGAACTTATGAAAATTTGTGGCAGAAATACTGAAAATATTGGCTTTTCCAGCTGAGCAGAGAGAGGGGAAAAAATCACTGTTGGATCTTGTGAAGCTCTAGCAGCAGCTTTGGTGGTGATGTAACCTTAAAAAAAGCACTGAATCTGGCTGTCAAATAACCTGAGCAGCAATGCATATATATATATATATATATATATCTGAAGTGTTACATAAAAGAGGAATTTGAATATATTGTAAAAGCTGGTAACAGCATGGCAAGAAATCTGTTAATTAGCATGTCTGCCACACATCTTTTTGAGCAGTCACCTTAAGAAGAACCGAGGACAGCGTTGGCAACAATGTGATCCAAAATAATTAGCTTGTTTTCAGGGCTTAAACAGTCATTACTTTCCTGTGAAGTCCCTAATTAAGCTAATCCTAGTTTATAATACATTAGCAACAACTATTTGTGTGGAAGCTCCTTCTTGGGGGCTAAAAATAACTTCCAAGTTTTGAAGCGCCCAAAATGAGCTGCAAAATTGTGGAGCTCGGGAGGGGAACAATACAGACTGAAAAAAATTATGTAAGAGCCTGATTTATTCCTGGCTGCCCACATGAAACTCGTTCACCTGAAGGCTGTAGGTACAACTTTTTAAAAGCTTTCATGAAATAATTTCCCCTTTTCTGCTCTCAAAGCTGTTGCCACCGTTTTTTCTCAGGAGGTCCTGTTGCAGCGTTGCCCAATTATTTCCTAAAAAGGGTAAAGATTTTTCTCCCTGACTCGCCGTGCAAGAGATGAAGGAGTGATTTTTCAGTTTGATGTTCCACTTAGCAAAAAAAGGAAAAGAACTGGTAACATGAAGTTGTCACAAAACAAAGCACGGAAGGCTGAGCTGTTGGACAAAATGCGCTTTGACCTTCGTCCGCTCACACACAAAAAAAAAAGAGGAACTCTGAAAAGACACAAAAAAGACACAAAAAAGATACAAAAGAGGGAGATCCATATCTTAAAGTTGCCATTTTTTTCTCAAGTGGACAGAATTATTGCTCTCCTTGACTTTTTGCCTTGTTTGAGCCTCTGGTCAGTTGGAGGCAATGTTTAGGTACAAAGCCCTCAAGTGGTGCAGGAATGAGCTCTAATGAACTTTTCTGAAGTGGGAAAATCCAGACTGATGTGGAAGGCAAAGGACTCCCCTCCCAGACAAAAGGAATAAACTATTGGGAAAAATTAATCAGTCGATGAATCCTACAAAGATCACAAAGAAGCAGGAAAGCTGGATCTCCCTGCGGCTTGGATTTACAACAAGGAAATAATTTCAGTTTCCATTTACAAGCAGAGCTGAATTCATCACTTAAATAATCTGTAGAAGCTTTTGTGTCAGCTTAGGCTCCAAACTTGAGAGAAGCAACCACAGAGAGCAAGAAAGAGCCTGAGATCCCCAAGCCAGGAACCACAGGGTTCCCTCCACCCAGGCATCCCCCGAAATGTGTGCTGGCTGCATCACACCATGGGATATTCCCTCTGTTCCCCCTGTTCTCCCCTGCACAGGATCAAAAATTCATCCCCTTTCCTTACCTGGGCTGCTTAATGTGTTGTAAGAGGCAAAATACCCATGGTGTGAGAGATGGAGGGAGATTTCCTGCAAGAGATATTTAAATATCAAGAGATCTTTACAGAGCTGTGGGCCCAGGACCAGGGGTGAGGCAGAGTGCAGGGCTGTGACTCACTCAGGTGTGACAGGAAACTCCTTTTCATGCCCACTTTTAATCTTTTTTCACCATGAGAGGTGCCAAAAAACACTCCATAAACAATTTCCTGAGCGAGTCCCTGATTTTAGCCTATTCAAAATAGAGAACAATTTAATCACAGCGCAGCAAGACCCTGCACAAATGTGATTTTTTGTTCAGAGCAGAGGCAGCACAGACACAAATTAGCTCAATATTTGTGATGTTTGCCTTGAACTGGGAGTCAAAACTCCTGATTTTGTCCCCAGGTGAGATTTGGGTAGCACTGCCCAAGCCCCCATTCTCACCCTGCTGAAGGCTGGGACAGGCCTTTTAAATTCACAAACCCTTCTTGCACACATCAGGCTGATTTTTTTTTTTTTTTTAGTTGGAAAAGATGAGGTGGAATTAAACATGGATGCCTTTTTAACAGAGCCCTCTCCCAGAGGAGATCCCTTTATTCAGCGCTCACTCCAAAGAGCTCCTTCAGCAGTGTTAGATTTGACTGCAGATGACAAGCTGTACACAGGAACCAGACATTTGTGTCCCTATCATCACTTATTAACTGTTGTTATTGGTGCTGACAACGTCGTGGTAATAACAGGGATCCTCTTAACAGCTGGCTGGAAGATGTAGGAGTTTGTGACATTCAGAAGTGACAGGTGAAGGCGTGCTCAGGAGCAATTTATCCTGGGAAGGGAATATAAAAGGCTGAGACCTCGGGGGGTCTTTGCTACCCCTCAGGATTTGTTGTAGAGGTTGAAAAGCAGCAGTGTTTTCTTTTAATAAGGCATCACCTGTAAATCACCCCCCAGAGCCAGCGTGCTGCAGCTCAGCCAGGAAAATCACTAGCAGGGAATAATGGGGTTGCGGCTGTGGAGGAGGAAAAAAGCAGGAAAAGCGGCTGTTGGCCAATTCAACACGGAGGGGATGTGCTGAGAGGTTGAGTTCCTTCAGCTCTTGGAAGGTGTGAGATCCTTCTGAGGGAGTTTTGGCTGCTGAAAGGATCAGGCCTGGAGAGGGGGTAAGGCTTCAGCTTCCCAGATTTTGGGTTTATGGGGATCTGAGCCTTTCAGGCACCGCCTCACCTGCCGTGCCAAGAACTGGATCCTGTGTCCGCATCCACTGGGCCACCACAGGTCTACCAGAGGATCCCTCACCACCTGCAGCTCAGATTTCCATTGGATTCTCAATGGAATTGCTGTGATGACCCAAAAATGATGTAGGCTAAAGTCACCTACCAGCCAAAGCCAGAGGATCCCTCACCACCTGCAGCTCAGATTTCCATGGGATTCTCAATGGGATTGCCGTGATGACCCAAAAATGATGTAGGCTAAAGTCATCCTGGATCCAGCAAATCCACATCCATAGGGCTTCAAATGAAGGATTTTAAAATACAACTCCCCAGCGTGAGTTTCTCACAGACTTTTGGGAAGACAGCACAGCCTGAGCAGCCCTAAGTCGTGCCTGTGCCCTGGTGGGCTGGAGGGACCTCAGCAAGTCTGGAGTGCCAGGATGTGCCAGAGGAATGTTGTGCTTTGCAGCTCCACCTTCAAGAAGAGTTTGCACAATGCTCTTGGTCACATGTTGGGATTCTCAGGGCGGTGCTGAGCAGAGCTGGATTTGGTGATCCTTGTGTGCCCCCTCCAGGGCAGGGAATTCTGAGAACTGCTGAGATGTCCTTTGTGAAGGCCATGGAGTCTGGGATTTCTTGGAGCCCTGATTTCCCATCCCTGGCTCCCAGGCTGGCACTGTCCCTGCTGCCCTGGTGCTCCCTGCTGCACTGAGCTCCTGCTGGGGAAATCATCCCTGCTGCCTGAGGAAATAAATCCTTACACCTTCTCCAGCCACAAACTAATCATTCTGAGCAATCAAAATAAACTGGCTTGGGCCATGCGTTATCTGAAGCTGGAAGAGGCAGGTTCCAGCCATGACAAACCAAAGGCAGGGGGAGCATTATTAGCCAGGCTCTGTCTCCCAGGATTAGAGGTAGGAGATCTAATATATAGCAGGACCCAAGGGTGAGATTATCTCGGGATAATGCACCCTTTAGGTTTTGAAACTGCAGCCAAAGCAATCAAAGCTGTTACCATAGCATTCATTTTAATGCACAGATAAATTTGTAGCTCTTGTTTATATAGCTCATCCTCTGGAGGCACTAATAGGATTCCCTTTAAAACTCAAGTTAATGAGAAAATAATGGAGCATTGTGGATATAAGCAACATTTTTTTCCCCACTGTCGCTGTCATCATCTTTTATACATTCAGACTGATCTTTGAAAGTATAAGTTGGATTTATTTTATGTACCACAAAACCTTTAAAAATCTTTCTTTAAACTGAGCTTTCTGGTTCCAGCCTAAAGCCAGAAATACTCACTGTCTGAACATATTTATAAATCGGTATATCACCCGTAAATCTTACCTTATCCCTAATAGGAAATTTAAAACTGTAACTCTTGAAACTTCACCTTGGCAACACACATTCCCATTTTATTGGCTCTCCTGGACAGAAAGCGCTGATGAGATGGAGAAATGTGGCCAGGGAATGGGGATTGCATCTCCCTGGCTGTGTGCACTGAGCTGTGTAACGAAGCCGTGTGCGTGTTTACTTTCCTTTGGATACAGCCCTGCAGCCACTCTCAAGGTTTGCTCAAGTTTCTCCTTTTTACCCCATAAGTTCTCCCTCAATCCTTTGGAACAGCTGAGGAGCTCCATTCTCATGGAATGTCCTCCAGTGCAAGGATAAGGCATTGCCAATGTTGACATCAGCAGGGCTGGTACAGACTGGTACCAAGCTGGAACCAAGCTCAGTAATTCACTTTGTCTGGGAAGGGCTGGTGCTCTGCACATAATTTACATTATCCAGCATTTATTATTCACACCCACAAACAAACACCTGTGTGGATCGGGCCTTCAGACATCCCAAACTTCCCAAGATTTAATCACAACAGAAATAATGTGATTTGCTGGGGCTGACGTTTTATCCTTGGCCTCGCTTGAAGATTGGGGGAATTTTGATTTGAGCAGGAAAACTTCAGGGCTGCTGCTGGCTGTGCCTCCTTTGCAAAATCCATATTGTCACAGTGTGACTTTTGTCTCTGCTGCCTTTGGTTTTTCCTCATCTCCCCTGAGCTTGAGACTGTTCCTGCTCTCCTTTGGCTCAGGAGAAGTGTGGCTGTGCCAAATCCTGCTCCTCCCTGCACCTCTGGGTCATTCCTGTCCTGGGGCCCCTTTGGTGTGTCTGGAGAGGCAGAAGGATGAGAGAGAAGAGAATAATTTAATAATGATTATTATATATAAGTAAAATTTCATCTCCCTGGGCTTCTACAGAGGCTGCTGCCTGGTTCATGAAGAGGAGCTGCATTCCCCCTCTCCCCCTGGAAACGCAGCTTGAGGTGCTGAGGTATCCCAAGATTTTTGAGGGCTTTTCTCCACACAGCCCAATGTCAAGGCTTGTTAAAATGGAAATGCAATTATTGACTGGGGAAAATGCTGAGCTGGGAAGTCACTGATGAAGTCAGCCCCAAACGAGGGAATCGGAGAGGGTTGCACTAAAAAATATCCCCCAAGTTGTCAGCAGTGACAGGAGGAGTGCAAGGCTTTGGCCGGGGCTCAGGGTTTGTGGCTGATGTGGCTCAATTGGGAATTGAGGACTATCAAAAGCCAGGCCTGGGGATTTAATAAAGGCCAGAGTTAATGCTGTTCCTTAGGCTCTGGGCAGCTCACCAGAGTGGGAGATTCCTCCTCCACCCCTGTGACACCAACTCTCTCTTCTCACAATTTCCTTAATTCCAGCTCCACAGCTGGAGTCACACTCAGCCTGTCCCACTGGGATCTCAGCAGGAAAACCAGTCCAGTTCTCCTCCTGAAAGACTTACTTTAAATAAGTTTATATTTCTAATTGCTTTGGGACATGAAACATGGATGGGAAGATCTCAAGGGATTGGATTAAATAGTTTTAATTATGACTCTGGCCTCTGAGGAGAAGCATTTCTTAAGGAACATTAACAAATATACTCTTGCTTTTTTAACCTCACTTGGTGTGTGGGAATTTTCTGTATTTGAAAAAGAAAAATTAATTTAATTTTAATGATGGTATCTCATTAAGTCTGCACACCTGCTGTGATGTACCTCGTACAAATAGAGGTATCAGTGCAGGAATTAGGGATCTGATCCACACTCCAGGCAGTTGAGAAGGCCAGGGATTCAGTGAGGTTGGTTTGGGATGCCCTCACTCCTCTGTGCAGATGTAAAATTGATCTCCATGCTGTGTTTCCAACATCAGAGGCACCAAAAGGCTCCATTTCTGTTCCTTCCCCTAGGGATTATTTCAGTTTAGCTGATCTTGCTGCTGGAGAAAAATTCTTCTTAATATTCAATCCCATTTTCCCTCTAATCCCATTTATCCTGCTTGTACCCCCAAAAAAGGATCCTGCCCCTCCTTGGTGTGTTTGCCCCAGGGAATTTTAGACCATTCTTGCTGTTGGCTTGTAATTACAGCTCAGCTGATCTCCACGTGTTCCACATGTGCCAGCAAACAGGGAAAACACTGAGTGAATCCATTCAACTCTGAATCCTTTCCCTGAGCTCTCACCACCTCTATTTCACTGCATTTGCTGTTGGATTTGTAAAGTAGAAATCCCCAACTGCTGCTGCAGGATGGATATTCCACTGAACAGAGAGAAAGGATTATGTAAAAATAAGAACAATTATAATAATAAACAACAATAATGATGACAAATTAAAAGAATAACAGTAATATTAGAATTATCATCTCATTTTTTTTCTTTTGCCAGGGAAATATTTAGTTTTATTTTGAGGTTTGCTTGAATTAATTTTAGCTGGAGTTGGGGTTGTCAGAGCTTGAGCCCAAGTCCAGTGAAGTCTTCCAGCTTATTTTAATGCATATGAGCAGATTGGGATTTGAAACCTCAGGTCTTCAGTTTTCAAGATCCTGACTGACACAGATCAATGGATTTTATTCCAGAAACTCAGCTGGGACAGTTAATGCCCATTAAGTTGGAGACAGTGGGGTCCAGGCAAGTGCCAAAGTGCTTTTCTGAATTGGATATTATAAAAATAAAAAAGAATTTGTGGCTTGATATAAATGTCTGAAAGCTCGGTATTTTAACTATTTGATGAGACAAGCCAATGGGATAAGGAGGGGAGATAAATTAATGCACAATTTGCCATTTTTTGAATGACAACGCCAATATTTTTCACTCTTTCCAGTCAAGTAGACCTTTATGTCCTGTATCATTTATTTGAGACCCCCTTCCCTCTGCAGTAAAATAAATTCCCCTCCAATCTGTGCCCATAATTCCCAGTTCTGTTGGGTGAGTTTGGGAAGGTTGTGGCTGTGACCTTGGGGGATCAGGGCAGAAGAAGAATGGGGGAGTAGGATTTGGACGTTTTATCTTATTTTGGGAGGTAATATGATTTTAAGTGCCTTGTGCCTTCTAATTGCCTTTCCCAACCCTTTGGAGCTGCAATCAACTGGTTGAGAAAAGCAGCACTAAATAAATCAAATTGTGACTTCTCAGAATTCAATTCTCAAGGCTTTTCTCAAGGATAGGGCATTTTTGCATTTTGTGCTTTGGAAAAATATTGCTGGAGGGACAAAACCATCACATCAATGACTTGGTCACTCAGGCTAAATCATGGTTATTCTTCTGTTCCTTTTGATCAGAGTGGTCCTTCCTTGCAGTTTTAGAAAAGCTGTCCATTCACAGCTTCATTATCTCAGATCACCTTCAGAGCTTTGCAGAATATTTGATTTTCTCAAGAATCCAACGACACCAGAATTTATCTCCTGGTAGGAAATTGTCATTTTAAGTGCAGAGATACAAATAACAATCCTTTGGGTTTTTTTAAAGATAACTTACCTAATACTATAATGCCAATATTAAATAAAATCTGGGGAAGGAAAAAGGGGCTGCATAAATAATTCACTTGGCTATTAATGAAACAGCCCTGCTAATGGATTTATAAGATTTATTTCATGGATTTATTGCAGACACACCATACACCCATCAAATCCACCCAGAATTTTCCTGCTGAAGACAAAGCCAGCAAAGGGGCCTTTAAAGGAAGAACTGAAATCATGAGGAAGCTCAGAGCTGACTTTTATAAATACATGAGCAAATACACATTGATTGCTGCTCCATACTGGGAAATGCAGCCCATTGAAAACTGGGGGAAGGGAAAATGTCTGCTAAATATTAGAGTGAGCCTGAATACTAACCAGGAATGAGATTTCAGCTTTATTGTTGGGAATTCCCCAAAGCTTTTGCTGGTGCTTCCAACGGCAGCTGTGGCACCCGCAGGACAAACAGGACTCAGTGCAAAAAACCCTCCCAAAGGAGCTGGAATTGCAGATCCCTGGGATCAAGATATTCCTGGGGTAAATATGTTGGTAGGATTGGTGCAGTGCTGCTGAAGGAATTGCTCTCATTAGAACAAGCTGATTTAAATGAGTGAAAATATCTGGAAAGCTCTTTTAGGGGTTTTTCTTTTCCATTTTAGTCCCTCTGTTTGGTGACAAGTTAAAAAAACCACACTTTTAAAGTGTTCTAATGTGAGCCAAAGAAATCTTCCCTTCAAGGAGGAAATCCAGCACTTCAAAAGGGACACCTTCCACTGTCCCAGGGTGTTCCAGGGTGTTCCAGACACTTCCAGGGGTCCAGGGGCAGCCACAGCTTCTCTGGGAATTCCATTCCAGGGCCTCCTCACCCTCACAGGAAGGAATTCCTTCCCAAAATCTCTTAATCCTGCCCTCTTTCAATAAGAAACCTTGGCTCTTGTCCTGTCCCTTCAGGCCCTTGTCCAAAATCTCTCTTGGAGCCCTTTTAGTACAGTTTTATACATATATAATATATCTTGAGTTTCTTTTTGGGGAGTGCACATCACAACATTACTAGTATGTTATAATGTCATTTAGCAGCATGTTTTTCTTTTTAATTTTACATGAAGATTAGCAAATACAAACTGAACGAGTGTTAGAATTAAGTGAGAAGCTGTTCCTTTAGTGAAAACCAGGCTCCCTCTTTTCAAGTTTCTGGGTTGCTACGTCCAATAATACCTACAAACATGCTGAAAATGAGGGAGCAGCAGTGTGGAAATTTAGTATATTCTAATGGGAAAATTATAAGAAATGCAGCTGTGCTTGCTTTCCCTACTGATCCCAACCTTCAGATTCCTCCAAATTGAATTGTAAAATAATGATCTCCTTTTCTGTTTTCTCCTAAGATGCACAGATAATCCCTGATATAAAAATACAAAAAGGATACATATGTTTAGACAGAAATATTATTAAAATAGAGAAGGCCTCGAACCAAAGCATTTCCATCATTTCCAGCTCATATTTGAACCCAGATCTAAATTCTCTGCCTGGGTTTGTCTCTGTCTAATCCTTTTGTTTATAACCTGATTTTCAGGGAGAAAATCAGACTATGGTTTTAACAGGAACATTCGGCTGGTGCAGCGAGCACACATACTGAAATAATCTGAAACAGCCTGTCTGCTTTAGCTTTTTTAAGCTTCTGATTATTTTTTTTTTCCCCTGATGATTTCAAATGGCAGCGGAGTAAGAGCAGCAGAAAGGCCTGGGAGAGACCTGTCACTGTCACCAACAGAGGATGTAAAACCGAGCCTGTAACCAACAGAGGAAACGTTAATAACTTTAATTTAATAACTTTAATTGAAGTTACCCAGTTCTCCAGGGCTTTAATAAGGTCACTGGTGTCGGGGCAGAGGATTTGCTTCACAGCTCTGGGTGTCTCAGCCTGAGCGAACGTGGATTTGAGCAGTGTCAACCTGGGTGACATCATAATTCTGTCCGAGCAGGAGCTGCTCCTGGTGAGGATGGGCTCTGCCTGCCTGGGCTGCAGGGCTGGCTTTTTGTCTGCTTTGTTTCCCAGGGCCCAGTTGTGACCCGACTGCAGATGGCAGCTGCTGGTGCCGTGCGGTGTCTGTGTCCTCTGGTGCCCTGAAGACATGCAAATGAGAAAGAAATGCAAGGGACAGCTCCTTTGTATGGAAACCACCCTGTTGTGCATAATATATAACCACCTTTGCTTCCAAACTGCTCTGGGCTGGTTTTTCCTAACGTGCCCTCTTCCTCTCCTGTGTCTCCCCCAACCAGGTCAAAAATAAAACTATGGTGGGGGGAGAAAAAAAGTCTGACAATAAAGAATTATTCTGGGATTTCTGAGAGAAACCAGGATATTTATGGCTTTACTCTATTCCCTGTGATAACAAGTTTCTGAGATGGTAATACACTGTCAAATATTTTTCAAGGTTAACAGTTTAGGGACACAATTATGTTGCAAGTTGTCGGCAAGATTAATTAAGGGTATTTCAGAGATATGGGAGAAAAATGGTTCCAGCAGCTATTAGAGGGTGAGTAATCCCAACTCGAGGAGTAGTTCCCCTTCGGTTCAGCCCTCCTCAGGGAAAATATTCCCATGTTTAAGGCATACTCAGAAGCAGATAAAATGTGCATGTTTGGGCTGAGAAGAGCAGCGATGGGGAAGCAATTCTAGACACAACCCACACAGTCTCACAACCAGAGCTGGGATGGCCCCACAAAGGTTATTTTTAAATATTTTAAAATAAATATTTCCCCGGGCAAGAAAATTCCAAAAGATCTCCCAGAGGCAAAGAAGGTAAAGGTGAGAGCAGAGCTCCCCTTGACATCAGCAGCCACAGGGAGGGCAGTGGGGACCTTATTATCCAGCACTGATAGAAAAATTATTGGTCCAGTTAATAAAACATCAGGGACTGTTTGTGAAAATAATTGCCAGGTCCAGAGAACTGGGAATATGAGAGCTCTTAAATAAAAGAGAAAAAGCCCACCAGCAACTCAGCACTTCAAAGCACTGTAACCGATACACATATCTACCCATCTATCTATAATCTGATATTATTTTTAATCCCTTTTTTAAATCCCAGTCACTAATGAGGGATAATGCTGGATTGAGGAGGGCCAAAGAGATTTATTGATACCAGAGCCGTGGCTGTAAATCAGGACAGTGAAGAAGTATGCCACTGCTGGCTTATGTTCTCTTCCTGCAAAAGGACAGGGATGAATGAGCAAGTGTCTGAATGAATGAGTGAATAGATGAATGAATGAAAGAATGAATGCATCATCAAATAAATACATTAAAATACATTGCCAGCTCGCAGGGCTCGCATGGCGCGGGAGCTCTTCGGGGCCTTTGTATAAAGAGAGGCAACGGCAGCCTTGATTTATTATAAATTAAAATCTGCTTTGCCCAACCCCTCCGAGTGTTTAATTTTTACTGAAGGTCAAAAAGTGCTTTGCATTTGGAGGAAAGGCATCCCGGTGTAGCTCCTGATTCTGATGAGGAGCGCCGAGCTGCCTGCAGGGCTGGCTGCTCTCGGGGAGGGACCCCAGGGCCAGCACAGGGGGACACAGAAGCACAGTCCCCATGGGAGAGCACATTTTGTACAGTAATCAGCCTGTTTTCCCCTCCTTGCAGGGCTCAGGGCCCTCTCCTCCTCCCTGGCCAGAATCCCAGCCTGCATTTCATGGAATCATGGGATTATAGAATCACGGAATCTTTTCCATTAGCAAAATCCATCCAGTCCAACCAGTCCTCAGCACTGCCAAGGCCACCATTGAACCCTGTCCCCAAGTGCCACTTCTACACATCCTTTAAATCCTTCCAGACTTGATTATTCCACCAGTGCCAGGGCTGGACAACCCTTTCCTTGAAGAAATTCTTCCCGATACCCAGCCTGCTCCCTCTGGTGCAATTTGGGGCCATTTCCATTTGTCCCATCAAAGGACAAGGTTTGTGATCCCTCTCTGAGATTTAACCTTAAGCTTGCCTGCACCGGAGCAAGGTGGGACCTTGTCCTGGGCAAGGGGTAAGGAAGGACAGGTGGGAGAATCCTGACAGGGACCCCGTGACAGTGGTGGCTTTTCCATCACAAGTGCCAGGTACACAAAGAACATTCCAAATCCCTCTGCCAGCTTCAGCATGCACAAACCACCTCTGGGGCTTCACAGGACCAGTTTTATTCCATTTGAGGAGGCTGGGGTGATCCAAATTTAATTTTTTTGATTTTTTTCCCAAAATCCATCTCTGTTTTCAACTTTGCACTTATGTTTGATTCCCTTTCCCTCTTCTCTAACGAGGTCCTGGAGGATGAAGCTCTTCTAGCTTGAGATGAAGGTCCTCCAAATGAGAAGTACAGAGCCATGGCTGCCAATTTAATTAGCTCTCACGCATTCACACACAGATGGAAGGATTTTTGGAAGGAGAGAATATATTCAAGATGAATAAATTACTTCATTTTTTAAATAACTAAACCAGCAGTTTTATTCCCCACTGCTAATATTTCTGTCAGTCAGGTCAAGGATAATGAAGCAAAATTCTGGAAAGGGTCACCCAAACCTTGGCTTTTTTTCTTCATTGCAAATGTTCCCATTCATAAAACCCACATCTGCAAGTACAAAATCAACAGTTAAATGTTTGACTTTTCTGTGTCCGTATTTCTCCAAGGAGAGAAGATTTTTTTTTACCCAGTTTTCACTTATCACATTCTGCTGAAGTTTCTGAAGGAAGAACAAGCCTTCTAAACTTTGTTCCTGTTATTATTTTTACCTGTGGGTAAATATGTTCTTTGCTGTTAATAGAGTCAGTGCTTTCCTTCCATAATAAGAACTTTTCCCATGTGTCTCCGTCATGGTTTAGAGTAGTTCCTTTCCTCCAATTTTTGTACGTTTATTTTTAACTTGAAAAGAAAAACCATGAAAACTCAACCCTATAAGGGAACACAGCTCATGGAATAGAAGAAAATGACCAAAGTATTATGGAAAATATCAGAGACCTACAAAGAGCAAAGTGCAGTGTAGCAGGACCTGGGTTATCTTTTTTAGGAAACCACTTCCAGCAGATGAAATAATGCTAAAAGCAGGTGTTTATTCCAAAAGCTGCAGCTATGTTGCTCTGTCATGTCACATCAAGTCATCCCTGCTGCATCATGCTATGTTACACCACGTCGTGGACGGATGGCCGGGAACCCAGCGCGGAGTAACAGGATGTGACAGACAACATTTAGCAAAAACAGTCACTTATTTGACTCAGATCCTTGCCATCAGCTCGAATCAGGGAGCGTGGTCCCAAATGAGGCTGACACATGGATGTGAGCTCATCCAGGAGCAGCAACCAGTGGAAATCTGAGAGTTTCTTGTTCTGTATCCCGTCCTCGTCCCGTCGATGGTTTTGCTGTGCCCAGCTCCTCTTTCTCAGCATTTCCTCCCTTGCTCTGAGCACTGAGACGGGTTGGTTGTCATTTATTTTGACATAACTCGTGACTTTCACATGAGAGATTAATCACATACCCGGTGCAGAAGTGCTGTCAACTGACAGCTGATGGAATTGCTGTAAACAGTTTTTATATGAGCGGAATTGTGAACTGCACGAGAAGGTGTTTGGACTCTGTATTTATGTTTAGAGAGGGACTATTTTAGGGAGCAAGAGGCTTATCTCTGAAGACACCTATATTTTGCAGTGTGACAAAGTCTTTTTGACGGACTTGAAAATATGGAGACTTTGTTATTACTCTTGCAGGAACTGTTTTATGGTAATGCTTAAAAAAAATGTTTAGGAAATCAGTGCATGTTTATGGAGACAAGAAATCCAATATAAGCCAGGCAGTTGAGGTGCAGAATTTACCATAGATGGATTTTTATAAACTTCAGTCCTGACTTGGATGGCAATTTCCAACCCATGGGGCAGGACTTGGACAGCTACAGAACTATGATGTGTTTGGGCACAATTTGCCCTGGCAGAAATTAGGATGAGAGACCCTCATTGCAGGTATTCAAGAGGGTTTCAGGGATGCTGGTGAAGGTAGTCCAGGAAGATCTGGCTGCTGAAGTTTGAACAAATTTACACATGGACTTGAAGCTTCTCCTCTTTACGAGGAACAAAAGAATCAATAATTTTCATTATTCTGAAAAGAAAACCTATAGACATCAAAAGAAAAATTCATATAATGGCAGCAATTAATAGAGTCCATGGTCCTTTGTTCTCCCACCCTTTGCAGAGGGAATTTTCAAGGCTTTTTTCATTCAGGCATTTGTGGCTCAGTCTCCCATCAGTGGTTCACAACATTTGCCCAGGTGCATTTTATGGGAATGGCAGTAAATGCCAGCAGTAATGCTGATGATGGAAGGTGCACCTCGAGAATACATGGGCTCATTTCATGGCTGGAATGTCCACAGCCTCCTGCGTGGTGGCCTCAGCACTCTGCCCTAAGGATGCTGAGGAAAAAAAAGCTGCTGTGGAATCATGGATTATCCTGAGTTGGAAGGGACTCACGGGGATCAGCCAGTGCAGCTCCTGACCCTGCACAGACACCTCAACAATTCCACCCTGTGCATCCCTGGGAGTGGTGTCCAAAATCCCCTGGAGCTCTGGCAGCCTTGGGGCCGTGTCCATTCCCTGGCAGTGCCCAGAAACCTCTGAGGGAAGAGCCTTTCCTGATATCCAGCCTATGGATAACACTACCTATGCAGAGCCAACAGGGATAATTCAACCTGTGATAAAAAAGAAGAAGAAAGGAACAACGCTGGCCATCTGTTTCCTTTGGAATGTGCCATCTTAGCTGACACTGGAAGCGTGCATTATATTTGAGGAATTAATTCCTCATGGCTCTTGGGGAATTTGAGAAGCAAGGCCTGCTTTTCATGGCCCCCAAAGGCCCCTGGGTGAGCCCCCTGCCCACCCTGGCTCTGTGAGCTGCTGCTGTCTCTGATGCTGTTCACTCTTCCCAGGAAACCTCAGGAGCCTCCTGGCCCCGGGCAGTCTCCTGAGGATGTGGGGATGGCTGGGATGGTGCTCAGCAATCCCAGCTCCTGCTGCCCATGGGCCGTGTGTGGGCTGGTGGCCCCACAGGGACACCCAGCAGAGCCCTGGGAGGGGAAGCCCTGGCTTGGCGAGATTCCCTGGAATGAAGTGTGGGATGGCAGCGTGGGAGGCTTGCCCAGCAGCCCAGGGGAGCTGGGATGAATAAATCCTCATCCAGCTCTGGGAGAAACAAGCCCAATGCCCAAAGGGCCCACAGTCACCCACCTGCTGCTGGCTCTGCAGAGTTGGCACATCCCTGCTGCTCATTCTGAGTGTGAGCCTTTACCAAACATTCCCTGAAGTGCCAGAACACGTAAAAAAATTGCTGCTTCTTGCTCCTGGTCCTGCTGGCCTCTCCAGCAGTTTTTAAGGAAAGGTTCTGCCCATCTCCCCAGTCACTGTGTCTTTGGAATCTGCCTGACTTTGGAATTTGGTGTTCCAAGTGTTTCCTGGAAGAAATCCTTGGAGCAAGTGTGCTATTCACTTCTTACCTAATGAAAAATAATAAAAGAGTGATTAAACAATTAATATTGGATGTTGCTTAACAGTTGCTAAGAGGTTTACTTAATAATTTTCTGATGCTTTTTTCCTCCTAATTTAGGAATAAAACAGACATAATTGAGCATGCTATTCTGAAGCTCCAAATTACACTCTGAAGAGAATTGAAGGAAACACATTTCTTTGATTTGAATATTTTTCTCATTAACAGGACGTTCAGAATAAAGCAGAAATATTTGATGCACAGAGCCTGTGGCAGTATCAAGTTAACACTGGCGTGCTCCTGCATTTTACCTCATGTTTACTAATCAATCCAAAAAGAAAGGTCACATCTTTCATCACAAAATGGAAACTTTTTGACAGGAAACAATTGGATTTTCAGCACTCCATTTGAAGTGGATTTCAGTGTGGAGAATGAGAGCCCAAGGCACTGGGATGAGGTAACCAAGCAGAGCTGTGCTCTCAAGGTGTTGGGCACCACAAACTCTGAGTAAGGGAATTGTCAGCTGAACCAAGGTATCGTGCTGTTATAAAACAGGGGCATCTGAGTTCAAATTGTTTGGAGAAGAGAATAAATAAGGTTTGGGTTGGTGTTGGAGTGCAGTTTTGGCTCAGACAGCAATGTCAGGGTTGAGACACTGCTGCATGTCTGGGTCAGGATGCTGCAGGACGAGTCAGCCTGAAGAGTAGGAGAGCCACAGTTACCTGCAGAGTGTTAAACCACATTCCTCCTCTGAAGAGTCTTCTCTGTTTTATCTCCTCTGTGTCTTCACCATGGCCTTCTAGCTCTATTCTTCCTCTGATTTTTTTTTAAAGACATTGTATTTTGACACAATGAATTTACCTGGCAATTGGAAAAAAATTGCTTTTTTTCCCAGGTAGAAAATACAGCCTGGTTGTTTCTCAAGCAAAAATACTCCCCATGTAATTTATACAGTTTCTCTCTCCTTCCCATTCCTTCTGCTCCACACACAGGAGCAGCCCGGAGGTCCTTTTTGGCTGGGTGAGGGAATTTCTGCCTCCCTGGCAGCAGTTCCCACCATCCCTGGGTACAGAAGAGAGTTGAACCTGGGGCTGTGAGTGGATGTGAGCAGAGCACAGTGCTCAGAACTCCTCCTCACCCTCCCCTAGGCTCTGCTGCGAGTTCCCCTTGAGACAAGTGAGGTGGAATCAGAGGAGTGACCAGGAAATATCACTGGTTCTGTTCTTCCTTCCCCTCCGCTGCTTGCACAGAATGAGCCACCTCCGAGGAGTCTCCCAGGCGGTGACACCAGGAGGACACAGCCTTACCCCGACCAGGCTCTACACCTGGCTCCTGGAGAAATCACTGGTATGAAAAGATGCACAGGTCGCCTGCAGCCCCAGCACATATTGCATGGCTTGGCACACACGTAAGTGAGATTAATTTGAGTTCTGGGCATCATTAGCGCAATTAAAACTGTGATTTTTTTTTTTAGTTCAGACCTACAGGCCATTGCAGAGAAGAGTAATCATAAGACAGAAACGAGTTCCCTAGTTAAAAATTAATTCCCTAGACTAAAAATATAATCAAACGATGTCTACAGTATTTTATGAAGAGCTGGGAGGATAATAAAATTTAAAGCAGTGCAACATTTGCATTTTGTTCATTTCTACCCATATTTTTCCGTAGACTGCCTTTCTGTGTGCTTGTTAATCATATGCACTGCTACAGTCCTGGCATTTTAAGATCACCGTTCACATCAAGATTGAAAGGAAACTAATTACAATCACATTTCAGGGTGGTTGTTCAAAGCTCGTTCGGCGCCGGCTACAGCGCAGGAGCCTTGACCTTTATTTGTAAGCATGAAAATAAGGTAAAGATGAAAGATTGGTTTTCCTGCAGCTCATACTCAGGGATCAGGAGGCCCTCGGGAGAGGCAGAGGTGTGGGAAGCCTCTCTCCTCTCCTCCTCTCCCATGCTGGCAGCAGAGGCCAGTAGTGCTATGCAGAAGCTCTGCTCTACTGCAGCCAGAGGTGAACAAAAGCTCCACAGCATTTTTCAAGCTGGAAGAACATGGGAGGAACCAGCAGAGCAGAGGAGTCTTTGTGACCCCCACGCAGAGCTCTGCAGGGATTTGTTTGCAGTCCCTGGTGCTGCACTCTGTGCTCGGGTGGTCGAGATATTGGCACGTGGCAGCTCCAAGCAATGCCAGTCTCTTCTGCCACTCATTCCATGGCTTAATAACACTCACAGTAGCCAGGTGCATGGGGCAGAATAAGGTCCCTCAAACCTTAGGTAGTGCAGGTAATCCTAATGCAATCCCTGATTTCACTCAATGGGAATGCATTGAGGGCGTGCTGGATGGCTGATTTATCCAGTAGGTTTCACCTTCTGTGCCCCTGAATTTTCCAAACTGCTGTTTTACAAAATTCCTGCTATGCTGAGAGCAAGCTGGGAGGTGGATACACAAATGGAGCTGCTGATGGGGGGCTGTCCCCAGATGATCCTTTCAGGGTCTCTGCCCGGTGCTCAAACCTGAGCCACAGAGATCACTGACCCCCAAAGGCTCTCCTGAGCTTCCACCCATCCTGGATAACCACAGCTCTCCCTGGAATGGGCTCATTGAGGAAAAGTTCACCAGTGTCCTGGTTTAGGGCCTGAAGAGAAACAATCCCATTCTCTTCCCAAGTGTGATTGCCCTGTACAATCACCGTGTGTGCCGGGCCCCGTGTCCACACAATCTCTGCTGGAGCCCTGAGGTCCAGCGGGTTTTTCGGCAGGATCTGCCAGGTAATTTGTATCTCCTGGCTGGAAAAGCTCTATTTAGGGCACCAAGCAGTGAGGGAAGGGAAACTCATCTCACACCCAGCTCCCAGCCTCCCTCAGCCTGCTGCAGGCAGAGGACCTCCTGGGCCAAGCTGAGGACACGGACCTTGGATGCTGCTGGAACCCTGATGCCACTCAAATCAAGAAGCAAAGATGATTTTGCAACACTTTTTTTATGGTGTATTCTCCTTCTCTCTACATTCTTCAAAGCAAAAATTTACCCAGGCAAATATTTACAGAAACTGACGGAAAGAAACAGACTGGTGCTGTAGACACTGCAGCAGTGAACTTCTAATTACAAACCACAAAGTGTTTATGAATAAATTTATCTATTATTTGTCTAGTTTGAGCACTGCGTACACTTTGCCTTGTACCATTACACGCTGAAGGAAACAATATGCAGCATGAAAATGAAAACAATTTGACTTAATTATTTACATCATTACCGCCACTTTGAATTAGGCCTTCCATTTCTTGGGGATTTTGTAAAATTTAACTGGTAATTACGCTGGCTTAATTAATTTTATTTATCTACTACTACAATGAGATCAAAACAAAAAACCTACCAGAATGCAGAGTACAGACTGTGTCCCCTAATTGTAAATGTTGCTTTTAAGCCTTTATGATAAAAATGTAGTATTTTGTAGCATTTCATTTCAAGTGTATCTGGCCATGCTCCAGTACTATTTAAGCGTAAACAGGAAAAGCCTTGGAGGACGAGTAATCACACTTAAATGACACGAAGATCATTATGATGATGTTCCAAAAACATGGCAAAATTAGATATTGCAGAACTGTTTTCTTCTCTGAAGTGTTCCACCAGATGGTGAAGAGTGCTGAAACCGTAGATCCGAGAGAGGGGAGGAAAAACATCCCCGCGCTTCCCTCGCGCTCCCATCCCAGCTTGTCTCAAGTGGCACCTCACACCTTGGCTCCGTCAAACCTTCAAGTTTGAGATGACATCGAGGTGTTTGAGTGCTGAATCACAGCCTGGGAAAGCCCTGCTTTGTTCCGTTAAAGTTGTCAACAGGATTTATTGGGAGCTGAGGACGAATGGGCGCGTCAGCAGAAGTTATGGTGGTAATTTGTGAAACTCTTAATGAGATATTTTCAGAGCTTATAAAGAGGAAGAGCCATGTCATTGAATTACTGCACAATGAGTGCATTTTGATGCAGGAAAAGAGTTGGGCTTTTATGAGAAATGGCACTGCATTCAGTGGGGATGTGTCAGGGAGTATTTAAAGGGGTCTAACAAGGGTCTATCAACCATCTCAGAGAGTCAGGGCTGGTTTATGCAATTGGGGACATGTCTTTGTGGGTTGCTGCTCAGTGAAATGTCCACAAGTGAGGTGAGTCTGCACCTTTATCACTATTTGTATTCCTTTCCAAAAGACTTGACAAAGTTCCTTTATGCAGGACCTGCTACATCTTCACATCTCCTTAGGTTTTTGCCATTTTTTGTTATTAGGAATTTCTGAGAAATATCTAGAAAATTAGAATTACTCATTAAAGGAACATCTTTTTTTATTACTTAAATATTGGTCATGGGATTCTACTTTTTTAAAAATATTGGTGAATCTCAAGTACCTGCCATCCATCCATCCATCCATCCATCCATCCATCCATCCATCCAACCATCCATCCATCCATCCATCCCCTCCAGAATGTCTCATCTCTTTTAATTTGCATTTTGGGGAATCCATAAATGAACAAGGTGAAGTATTGGAATGCTGTGATTTCTGCTGACCCATTCCCAGTCCTAGCTCCCTTTGGAAAAGCCTGACATGTCCTGGGAGACAGCGAAGTCACAGTGAGGACAAGAGCCGTGCTCTGGAGAAGATTTGGGCTGGGATGCACTGAATTAAGGAGAAGAGGGTGTACATGTATATCCAAGCCTTCCACCTTCCTGAAATGTTCAGTTTCTCAACCTTTCCTCAGGAACACACATGACAAATCCAGATCCACAGGAAAACTCGTCCTTTTTCACCGAAAGATCCTGAAATGGAAAGTGACTTCATTCCCGACTGGCAGTCATTCTAATTCCATGCTGAGCAAGGGAACAGCCTCTTATTCACTGTGCTACAAATATTTTTGTACTGAATGTTCACAGTGTCCATAGAATGGCCCACATGCTGCATTTGCTGCACTGCCATTATTCAGAGTTAGCAATAAAAATAATGCAAAATCCTCCCCGCTTTCCATCCATCCCCATCCAATGGACATTTGGAAGTGGGGCTTGCAAATGGGAGAGGGTGAACACAATGTCAGCAATATCCGTTTGCATCCGGCTCATCAGCCTAAGTGAGAAGCCTGTGCATGGCTGGTTTTCAATGGCCTGTGTTAAATGCAGGGCTGATTTCACCCCGGGCCTTGGGGACAGAGGACCATTTGCTGAGCAGCCACTCTAGGTGACATTAAATGTCATCCCAACATCCCTATAAGGTGGCATCGGATGGGAAGTATCCCATAATCTTAAAAATTGACTCTGCACCAGACCCCATGTTATTCCCAAGCTAAATATCTGGGGAGAACAGGGTCTTAGGGACACACTGTGCCTCACTTTTCCATCTGCAAAAAAGCAACACAAGGATTTTGGGAAAACATTATTGTATTTTCCCCCGACACAGATTATTGTCTTTTTAGCAGTGCTCTTCTAGCAATGCCAAATCTTTCCAAAAACTTGATTTACCAACAAAACCACTCTCCAATAATTAGTAACCTCTCTGTCTTGAGCAAGGCAAAGGTTTTATTCTGCTGTCTGAGCTTAATTATGTTTTCAGAGCCATGTCATGGAGGCTCAGATGAAATTCTTGCTTTGTGTGCAAGAAAGTCACACCACATTTGCATTTGTTTGACAGAAGCCCTGATCTCATCCAATATGGAGTGTTCGAATTTGGCAATGCTCCCGCTGGACATCTATTTTACATTCTGCCTAAATTCCAGGCAAAATATCATTCCTTGCACTCAAATGCTGATACCTTTGAGGGAGGGAATAAAGCCTGGTCCATCCAACTGAAATCCCTCGTGGGGCTGTGCATCAGAGCTGTCTCCACCAGCCAGCAGAGGCTGCTCTGATGTTAATGATTCATTATTAAATCATTCATTATTTTCAGTAATAAAGCACATGGAGGAAATCAAACCCAAATATTGAAATGCTGAAATGATCTATGAGCCAGAACGGCGTGGAATGTGCTGTGTGGGAGTAGTTTGGAAAGCAGCAGTCCCTGACCCGAGTCTGCTGGACAAACTGGATTTTCCAACACTGGGATGTGGCCAGGTGGACCCCAGGAACAGCAGAGCACATCCTGCTTCCCATGAGATGGTAAGAATTGGGATTATTCTTCTAGCATATAAATTCTGTCACTCTGGCTCTTAAAAACCCAGGATTTGTTCAACGAGGAGAGCTATGGATTTTAATTGGATACTTGAAATAAACAGATTCTCTGCCTTTACTTAGCAAACGGGATGTTTTTTTCTTTTCCCAGTTATTAATTTCCTTAAATGTAAAGTGACATCTAAAATGAAAACAGTTTATTGCTTGCCAGGAGCAAAGCCAGCCTAATTTAAGAAATCCAGAATTAAAGCTTTTGAAGCATATCAGGGCATGTTTATAAAACAATTATCATTGCAAACGTTCTCTCTGCTCAATGCAGCCTCTTCAGGCCACCTTCAAAGTCTGAAACTTCTTCACCAGACGTCCCCACCCCGAAATGTTTCATCAATTGCATGAAACCAGGTCATCCTTTGATAGCAGCTTCCCTCTGTTGACCCAGGCGTTCAGACCCAAACCAAACCCACCTGGAATGTGTTCGATTCTGAAAAAAAAATATTAACTCAGTATTTAAAATTAAGTAGTAGGCTCATCATTAATAACTGACAGGAGACAAAGGAGTGCAATGACCTCTCCAACAGAGCATTTAAATCTTTGCACAACATGCTCTGCTTGTGCTAGGCTGGTTTCACAAACAACAGCTGTGGAGTTCGTTAACATATGAATCCCCTTGAGGTAATTTGGAGGAGCCAAATGTGCTAAACTAAACACCTCATTAAAACAGTTCTTTAAAAAAAAAAAAAAAAACCAAAATAAAAAAAAAAACAATCCTGACCAAACCCCAAACTAATTTCACATTCCGCTTCCTCATATGGAGGTTCTATTATGTGGAATTAATTCATCTGCATGGCTGGAAATAGTGGGGGTTAAAATCAGTAATATGGGTTTTTCTCTGCTAAGATGCACTTGAGACTAAAGTGCTTTTGAAGTGTAGCCTGTCACAAAGAAGCAATTAACTGAGGACAATAATGTTTTCTTTACCTCCCTGCTGCTGAGCACAGGACACAAGTTTGTACTCAAATATGCAGCACCCCATTTCCCTTGGGTCTGGGGAGTCTGAATGGACATAACCAAAGGGACTTTCACTTGGATGGGGCAAGGCAAAATTCACTCCAAGTGCCCCTGGAAGGCCTTGCAGGAGATTTTCAGGGAAATCCTCCATAAAAACACTGCTGCAAATCCAGGTGACCACCCATAACAGGTTCAGTCCAGAGAGACTGGGAGAGACACGTCCTGCCCTTGTTCCTGCAGGGCCTCAGGTGCCCTGATCAGCCTTTGCACCAAGAGCAGCTTCTTCCAGTCCTTTTTTATTTCTCCACAGTGCTACTGGGATAATTCTGCTGGTAAAAAAGTTTCACAAGCTCCTTGGAGCTGTTCCTCCTGGAAAACAGCATTTCCTGCCCAGGTAACGCTGCTCAGCGGAGCACTGGAGCTTGAATATCTCCTGTGATGAGGCTGTTCCAAAAGCACACAGAAATCCAGGCCTCTCCTCAGAAAATCACCCTTTTTTTCTGCCTCCTGCTGAATTTGTTGGTGACTGGAAGGAGAGATGTGATAGACACTTGTTTTCACGGTCCACAAGGAATTTTACAATAGTAAAGCAGCAATAAAAAGGTCGATCCCCCAAAATGCCTACTCCCCCAAAATATAAAAATTAGCCATCCCTCTTTTCTACCCATGGTTTTCTATCTGCATCAAGATAATTTTTAAGAGATGTCCCTAGAATTTATTAATTCCTAAATGTGAGTGCAAGTTTTGTTCTAACAATGGAGACGTATTTTCAGATTTTCATAATAAGCTAAAAGGCATAACTGGGATTTTTTTGGGGGTGCTAGAGTCTTATGAAGAAACAGCCCCTTTTTCTTCAGGAAATTGTGGTTTAAGGCTGTCCTGAATGACCTCAACTTATAGGATGCTCTAGGGGTCTTAGGTTACTTGTGGTTTTTTTCCTCAAAAAAAATCTTTTTTTCAATGCTCCATCCACATCTATTTTATGTTTCCTTTATCAACCTAATTAGCAATGATAATTTGGAACTTCCATAAGAAACTTTTCACATGGATAAAAACAACAGAAGTCGTGCAATATCGAGGCACTTATGCATGCTCCATAGTTTTTATTTTCCTTTTTAAAGCCTTTATTCCTGAAACTTAGGCAAGGAACTAAGTTTTAGGGAGAAGGAAAAAAAAAAATCTCATGCCTACAATCTTATTTTTGTTCCCTTTAAAGCATAGCTTTATAACATGTTGGAATTTCCTCAAGGTTTTGTAAATACTCGTCTGAATTCCTCCCAGGTATTAGTATGTCATCCAAAAACCAGAAAATACTATTTATTCTCTGCAGGATTCAATCCATTCGTCTTTGAAATCCTGCAGGTAACTGGCTCCCCCCAGGCTAATCTTTCCCACTTCAATAGGCACGAATGTGTGAGTTCAGTCAGAATTAGTGTGTTTTTAAAATTCTGATTCCTGTGGCGCTGCCAGGCTTTGGACAAGCACAGTTTGGAAAAGTCTATTCCCTCTGCCAGTCTGGGAGGAAAATCCTGTGGTTCGGGGATTTTAATGGGCACACAGAGTGCAGCACCTGCCCTGACTTCCACATGTTCAATCAGTCCCACTCTTCCAACGCCTGTTATTGCTTTTCCACGCTGCCTCTGCCTGTGTTCTGCACAATTATACCCCTAACAAGTGGAAATGTTGTTGCTGCTTTTCCTTCAGCACAGTTTTTGGCTTGGTAAATCCAACTTTCACTCCTCCCATTGGCATTTTTTATTATTATTATGGTGCTGCTTCCCAACCTGGCTCTGAGTTTTCTCTGATTTTAGTAATTTAGCAGCCTGAGCAGTGAAGGTACCAAGAACTTCCAGGGGTCCTGCCCCTCCTGGGATTTGTGCATCCCATTTTCTGAAACAAATGCTGTGTGATAACCTCTGGGATGATCCAAGCCATGCCTTCAGCATCCTCACTCCCTCCCAGCCTGTGGATGTGGTGTGACCAAGATTATTGATCTTTAAGTTTAGGCTTGAATTGAGCTCAGCACCAGTGACAATTCCTTGATCCACCCAGCAGCTTCTTTCTCAGTTTGGGGAATTATGCACAAACAACAAACTGATTTCTGAGAGTCCTTTTCAGAGAATTACCATAACAACAAGGACGGTCATTTAAAGCAAGCCAAAAATGCAGAATTTCTGGGCTGGTTCCTTATTTGCAACTTAAATTGTTCTAAGCAGGAATTTGTGGTAGGCACATGATGTTTTTCAGAGGCTTTAGAACAACTTCAGAATCCATCTTACAGCTTTTGGAAAACCCAAGACTGAGCACTGCAACTGCAGCATAAATCTTTAAACTGTATTTTTACTTACCAGTAAGAATTCCTTTCCATAGATGTATTTTCGACAGCAGTTGCATAAAATACTGTTCACAATGAGAAGGTTTTGAAATCTTCCACTCTTTTCATATATCTGGGAAGTCTCATAAATGGCTTTTTATCTATGAGCTTATTTACTAAGGCCCATTTTTCAGTGCTGTTTCTTGGATGAGTTAAAAAATAACCCATGAAACAGAATGAGAAGACAGTGGCAACCTCTGAAGGAACTTCTCCAAAGCTGAAGGTTTTTTTTAACGGAAATCTCTCATTTTGTAACCTATTACAAACCTCAGACTCCACTGCCACACCTCTGCAAACTTAAATCATCACCCGAGCGAAACCAAGATATTCAGACTATGGATTTTTTGAAGTCAAACCCTTGCCCAAGTTCCTCGTGCATCTTTCTGCCTGCAGTCAACGCCTCCAAAGAGAAACTCTCTCTCCTTTGACACGAGACAAATTTGGCTCTCAGACTGCCCTGCCTTGCTCTAAAAAATGAGATTTCATTTGAGGCGTTTCCATCAGCTCCTGTGTTTAACCACCTTCCTCCCACGCTGGAGCAGAGAGCAATAAAGGAGCAGGTCACCACAAAATGGATTAAGTGCAGACTCACACATGTCACACCACAGGTCACTGCTGACTGAAAGTAAAATAGATTTAAAAGTCTTTTCAGAGCAGCAAGATTCTCGAGGAATAGATCAAATTGCTTACTTTTATATTGCCATAAAGCTACAGAGACGTTTTCTGTCTCTTGTGTGTTTTTGAAAGGATCATAATTTTGTCTTAGGACCAAATGAATTAGTAGTAATAATAATAATAGTGATATTAAACTCAAACAAGACTATTAGGAAATAATTGGGAATTAATAAGAATATTTAAAAAATAAAGTATTGTGACCTTTCACCTTACAGAGCTAAGTTTAATTATAGAAATACTTCCACCTCAAGATAATTAAAATTATCAATTTTTTGATTTTTAGAAAAACTTCCTGCATTGCTCATAGAGTTCTGTTGGGCATCTCTGCTATTCACAAAATTAAAGAGCTAAAAGAATATTAATTAAGGAAGAAACAAATATATTCAGCCCTTAAAATGAGCAGGGCATGCATGAAAAAGAAATAAATAAAGAGAGGATTAAATTCTTGCAAGTTGTTCAGTGCTGAATTAAGTAATCTACTAAACACCGGCTTTTCTTGCCCTCTCTACTCAAGATTTACTCTACTAATCACCCAATTTTCAAATCCTTAATATACTCAAGCATTTGCCTTTAAGGCAGCAATAACTTAGGACTGCCATTGAAATGAGCGGGTTTCTTTCCCATTAGGCAAAATAATTATGTCATCTATCCCAGCAGTGTCTTTGGACTCCCATCTTTGTGCGAAGCAAACCATCAGTCAGCTGGGATTTCACTGAAAATCTTCATCAACAGCTGCTGCTGTCCAAGGAACGCAAATAAAAAGTGACTTTTCCCATGTTACATAAACGAGCACCTCCAGGACAGGCCCCGTGTCATGGCTGAGGCATGGTACATTCTCAGGGAGGCATCAGAGGTTTTGTTGAGGTTGTGTTTGGAAGGCAGCACCTGGGCAAATTTAAAGGCTGCAGCTCTGCTCAGCAGAATTAACTTGTATTTTTACTGTGTTTTTTTTCCTGGCCTTGTGTGGCTGTGATTGTGAGAGCAGGAAATATTTACAGTCTCGGGTTCCTCCCGTGCTGTTCCCAAGGCCCTCATGAGGGATCTCACTGCCCCTCACTCATACACAACAACGAGAGTTTCTGCTCGGGATGTTCACCCCAAGGTAGGAATTTAGGGAAAATTAAGGGGATTGATTTATTACCTGGCTGCTGTTCTGGAATATTAGAAAAAAAAATCAGATTTATCTCGTTTAACTGTGTTTATCCCAGCAGTGTCTTTGGACTCCCATCTTTGTGCGAAGCAAACCATCAGTCAGCTGGGATTTCACTGAAAATCTTCATCAACAGCTGCTGCTGTCCAAGGAACGCAAATAAAAAATTACTTTTCCCATGTTACATAAACGAGCACCTCCAGGACAGGCCCTGTGACATGGCTGAGGCCTGGTGCGTTCTCAGGGAGGCATCTGAGGTTTTGTTGAGGTTGTGTTTGGAAGGCAGAACCTGGGCAAATTTAAAGGCTGCAGCTCTGCCCAGCAGAACTAACTCATGTATTTTACTGTGGTTTTTTCATAGCCGTGTGGGGCTGTAATTGTGAGCACAGGAAATCTTTATAGTCTCAGGTTCCTCGTGTGCTGTTCCTGAGGCCCTTGTGAGGGGTTTCACTGCCCCTCACTTATCCAGAACAGCCAGAGTTTCTGCTCAGGTTGTTCACCCCAAAGTAAGAATTTAGGGAAAATTAAGGGGATTGATTTATTACCTGACTGATGTTCTGGAATATTAGAAAAAAATCAGATTTACCTCGTTTAACTGAAGGTTGTACTTAGGTGCTGCCACATTGGGTCGCTCACACCATCACTGCACAAAGTTATATCTTGAGCAAATCCTTTGATCTTCCTGTGGTTTAATACTTGTTTATCTCTCTTTGGGGAGCAGATTTGTCTGTGGGGAAGCTGCTACAAGGCCATTCCAGGTGATCCCATAGAATCTGTAAGGTTGGAAAAGACCTCCAAGCTCATTAAGTCCAACCATTGACCAAATATCATCACACCCACTAAAAACTAATGAGAAGGGCCACATCTACTTGTTTTTTGAACTCTTCCAGCGATGGTGACTTCACCACTTCCCTGGGGAGCTTGTTCCAATGCTTCACCACTCTCTCAGTGAACAATTCTTTCCTAATATCCACCTGCACCTTCCCTGGTGTAACTTGAGGCCCTTTTCCCTCATCCTGTCACTTGTTCCCTTGGAGAAAAGCCTGACCCACACCTGGCTACGACCTCCTGTCAGGCTGAGAGCAATAATGTCCTTCCTGAGCCTTCTTTTCACCAGAATAAACTCCAGATGTCCATGGAATGTCAAGGATGGCCTTGGGATCAGCCTGGCTGGCTGCAGCCTCTCTCAACATCACCTTGAGATGTTTAATAATTAATAAATATAAATAATAATAATAATAATAATAATTAATAAATATAATAATAAACATCTCACCCTCACATGGAGGGTGAGACCTGACCCTGTTGGTGCAGATATTTGTGCTCATTCTGCCCCATTTAGGAACCACCTTATGGGGTTATTTTTTTGGCAGAAGTAGTGAGGGACCTGCTCCCACTTCTCATCAGAAGAGGTCACCTCCAGATCATCCTTTGGCACATCCCAGGGGACAGGTATGTTTGATTTGATGGCACAAGTGCCACTGGGAGAATCCCAGGTGTGTTGGAGAGCTGAGAGAGAGGCTCAGGAAAGAAACAGAGCTACTGGTGTTTGCACAGATCTCGGTGTGTGTGATGGCAAATTAGCAAATAAATTATTGTCCTTCCTCCCCGTGGGATATGGAATATGGAAAATGGAATATGGAAAATGGAATCACTGCAAAGCACTCACAGCTCACCCTCTGACAGCTGGAGTGTTCTCAAACGTAACAATAATAAAAATAATTTTTATATCCAAACTTGTGTTGAGAGGTGGGTTCCAGTTTGCTGCTCTGCCTGGTGTAACAATAAAGGATTTTAGCATAAAGCAATTTATACAAAATAAATTTGATTTTATTTTTCAATTTGTCAGAAGTTTTCTCAGAAAAACAAACCCCATTATTTACAGACTGTTTATCCTGTTGGTGAGGGAGGGCCCTTAAATAAAGATCCCAAACTCCAGGTCCTGTCAGGGATCCCAGTTTTGAGGATAAACTGTGGGAAAGCACCACTAGAGGTCACTCAACATTAATTATTACCTAATTAGCACATTTTGACCCTACATTTTAGGTCATTCTACCACTTTCATACTCAGAGCATTGTCAGCTTTGACTCCTCAGCTAATTCTGCCAAAACTCAGACAGAAAATTTTCCTTCAGCTCTTCCCTCATATGACTCTTCCCAAGGCTCCCAAATCAGCTTTGCCATAGACTGTGCAGGCAGAAAATAATTCTTTCTTCAGCTTTGAGCTTAATAGAGCTGGCAGTGATGGACCTCTGCAAGTGCTGGGTTTAGAGGCACTCAGCCCTGGCTGTGTTATCTCAAATAGCTGCTCACCCATTTCGAAAATTAAACCAAAATGAATTTTACAAGTGAGGGAAATACATGGGGAAAATTATCTTCTGTGTTTCCTACTCCTTCCCCAACCACACTGACCCAATGCACATTTGTAATCATTGAGATATAAAAGAAAAAGTAGATCTTTGTAACAATTGACTAACTCAAAAAAGAGGTAAAACAAAGTTTAAGTTTGATTAATGGGCATCTGCAGAAATATCTCTGCATGTGTTAAATCAAAAGCAGATGTTCTATTTGCAGGGATTTTTCCACAATCGTGGAAAATGATGGCAGCAATTTGTTAACCCAAGACAATAGGAAAAGGGAAATCTAATTAGTGTGTTCTACAAGGTTAGGATCCCCCACTGCTGGTGCCATGGCCAGATCATCTGGTGGATGTTATCAAACACACTCGGGGCACTGAATCCTCCCATCTCTCAGCTGATAATTGAGTTCTACCAAGCCAGATTTCCATTTTAAACCCAGCTCAGGGCAGGCAAACCCTTGGGCAGCCAAGCTCTCTGAAAGGGTGCTCTGTCCAAAATGCCTAGTCCTTATTTAATTTTTCTTTTTGGGTTACTGCTGATCCTCTCCTCACACTCCCCCTTCCACTCAGCTGAATTGGCAAAGGCTGGATTAGCCACTTTATCCTTATGTATGAGCATGACGACTGTAAAGGATATTGCAGTTTCCCGAAAAATCATTCAGTGTTTCCTGAAAAATCACTTAGTGACCTCTCCAGACCAGCACGTTTGCAGCTGGAGGAGAAAACATTAACCACCATTAACCATCACCAGTCTGAGTGAGAAATTTATCCATTTTCCAGTCCCTACATCAAGGTGATAAATAAATAGATCATCAGTATCTGAAAAGTCATGTGGCTCCTCTCTCCGCTTTGTAGACAGATTAATCTTGCAGAGGTAGAAAGCAGAATTAGTCAAAATATGTCAAGCTCATAGTCTGGACTAATAGAATTTAGATTTAATTGTGATTTTTTTAAATAGTGAGCCATCCTCTAGTTTCTGCCCAGGAAGCTTGTAGAGCCTGTTGGGATAGACAAGAGGTGCTGATTTTAAATTAAAAGAGGGCAGATTCAGATTAGATTTAAGAAAGAAGAGGGTGGTAAAACTCAGGCACAGGCTGCCCAAAGGGTTGGTAGATCCCTGGAATGTTCAGGGTCAGGTTGGGGCTTGGAACAACTGGTCCAGTTGAAGGTGTCCCATGGCAGGGGTGGGACTGGGTGACCTTGACAGGTCCCTTCCAGTCCAAACCATCCTATGATTCTATGGTTTTATTTGAAGGCTTTCCATGACCTGAGGCACCCCCCATCTCTTCATACTTTGTGTGTCCTACAGGCATTATCTTTCTAAAATTGATGGAATTTCTTCCTGGCACCATTCAACCACATCTGCCTGTTTATAAATCAGATCTTTGGGGAGCCTTTGCTGCCTCTGAGGAAGTTCTTAGTTGGACACGATCCCTTTCCTCAGTTCCTGCTACATCCACAAAGATTCAAGTTGTGTTGGAATTTAAAATCTCCATGTCAGCCCTGTAATTCCTGTGTTCTAAAAAAAGGCTTCTTAAAGAAGATTAAGGTTTAATAGAAACCCAGAGAAAAGACAAGTTTAACAAAGCTCTTCTTTGGAAGATCTCTGCTACTGGAGATCCAGAATGGGTCAAAGAGTTATTGAAGAGATTCACCTTCATAGAAATATTTGCTGAACTGCCATCATGCAGCAAAACTTGATTTTTAAAGTCCAAACTCTAATCCTGACATGGAGAAATGGAGAATCAGGTTTGCTTTTTTTTTTCTTTCAAAATATTTGGTCTAATTAAGGAAAAAGCACTTGCTGATGAGAAGTTAATACAAAAGGCCACTGGCTGAAGAGTCTTAGTGGAGAAAATCAAACTCAAGTGGGCTTAGTCAGAGAAACCCTCACTCTTTTTCAAGGGAAATTACAGCTTTTGACATCCAAATTGCTGCAAAACTCCAGAAGTCTTGAATTTCAGATCCCTGAAGGGTTCAGTAGCCTCAGTGGGGTCACCACAGGGTGGCTTTAGCCAATTATCCATCTCTTGTTCCTTGATCAATCTGCTTTTCTGCCCATTGTTATACCAGCAACTATTCTAAAATAGTCTCAGCTGGGGCAAATAACCTTCTGTTCCTTTCCTTTTTAGCTCCATAAAAAATCATTAGCAGCACATTGAAGTTCCTTGCAAGGTTTCCACCCAGCTGACACAACAATTTGCAAAGACTTCTCCTTCCCCCCCCCATTACAAATCTGCCTTTTTCTTAGCTCTCATCATAAAAAAAGCTCATTTCCAAATTACAATATTGAAATCCCAGTCAAATGGAGTTCCTCTCAATCCCCTGCGCAGTTTTAATGGAAATATTAGAAAATGGGGAAAAAACAAACTTCTTTTTCTTGTTGGAAAACAAGCACAGATGTTTTTTTTATCCAGTATATGGATTAGATGATGCAGTTGTCAATGACACACTTTTTTATCAGACTTTTAAAAGCATTTAATGCTGAAGAATAAATGTAGTTTTCCCAATCAAATCTTCATGGAGGATAAAACCACTTCATACACATAGTGGGGTCTGGGCGCTTTGATTTCTGCAATAATCCAATAAAAGCTCAAAATTAGCACTGAAAACGAAGGGAAATCAACCAATTCTGATATATTAGTGAAATTATAAAACACAGCTCACAGTGGGCATTATAATTGAGTGCATGGAGCTGACGAGCAGCTGAACTCATCTGCCATAAGTTTTTTATTTCAAACTAATCCATAAACTGCTTTTTCAATTCTCTAAAAGCACATAAAATACCAACAATTCTTTCAGTGTCCCCATCAATCCAATCAAAAATCATAGGTTGCAAATGACCACCCATAGCTGTGATACTAAAAATACCCTGGTTATCAATCTAAAACCAGTTTTGTAATGATGTTGGCCAGGATATTTTGCCTCATTACTCCATGGTTCTCATTCTGTTGTTTATTGCCCTGTCATCTTATATTTACATCATTTGGTCTCCATTCTCTGTAGCAATTAAAAACGGCATTTCTTTAACCCTGGTTTTGCTGTTTTTTCTGGTGCTTTCCACACATTTCCATCTCGGGGTTAGAATTTATTGTCACCACCTCTCCCATTAAAAAAAATTGTAAACTCTTCATTTACTCAATTTTTTTTTTTAGTTATTTTGCCATGATGGGTTATGTGGCTCCATACACAAATTTTGGCACACACGGTCACCACCTCAGCAGAGAGACCCTGGAAATGCCTGATTTCTGGATGTGGATTGCTTTTGTCTCTGAATATGGTAAATCCTGGAATCGCTGCAGCTTGGAAACTGTCCCAGACGGGGCTCGCAAGGGAGACAGGGAATCCCACACTGGACTCAAACTCCCTACATTTAGTGACAAAATCTTGGATATGGAAGAAAAGAGGGGCTCAACCAATATTATCTGGTAATGTGAAGATAACCACAGCTAAAAAGGGCTTCGTGTGTCCAGAAAAAGAGCTTTTAGGTTGGATTTTATAGGATTGGGACAGGAAGGATTAGTGGAGAGGAGGCCTGACAGTGAAATCATTCTAATCTGCAACAGATATTGTAAAGTGCTGCTTTACTGGTTGCATTCATCCAAAGACCTTCCCCAAGAGCTGATTTTGCAACCAGAAGGAACAATTTAGAGCTCGGTTAGGACTGGAGATCCCTGGGGGCCCAAAGCTGGAATTCTGAAGCCCGTGGACAAGTTATCATGAATTCAGCACATGCTGTGCAAGGGTGACCAATGGCTTTATCTCTAAAAGTCATTTCTCTGGCAAAGCAATTCTCATCCACCCCCATTCTCATGAGGAGGAATTTTTTTTCTTTCATTAGGAAAAGGTTCTTCCCCAGAGGCTCCCCAGGGAATGGGCATGGCCCCGAGGCTGCCAGAGCTCCAGAAATGTTTGGATAGGGTGGGATTTTTGGGGTGTCTATGCAGGGCCAGAAGCTGGACTGGATGATCCTTGCCGGGCCTTTCCAACTCAGGATAATCCCTAATTCCATGATCTTTGAATGGAAGAGCTGGAGGCACAAAGAGGGTAAATCTGCACAACCTGCAGGTGTGCCACAGAGCTGCTCTTTCCCTTTATCATGTTCTTTGCCAGGAATCTTCCTTGAACCTTGGCCCAGCTCTGAACCCCAGCCTGGAGGTCTGGTTTGAAATGACAATTTGCTCCTCTCCTGGCTAATTGGAGCTCGAGCAGAGACATTTCACATGAGAATAATGAGCTGCTTTCCTTGCATCCCTCTTTGTCTCCGTTTTTATTTTCATAGTGTCTCATCTGCTCTTCTGAGCTGCCAGTCACCTCCTGGGGACACTCACTGAGAGCTCCTGGGACTGTCTGGCTGTCCCTCAGCTCTTTCCAGCTCCCAAGGCCAGGACATTCCATCCGGAAGCTGGGCCTGTGGACACTGGGACTGCTCAGAAAATGCCCCGTAGTTCTGGATCTCCTCATTTCCCCCTGGCAGCTGGATCTGAGCTTGGAGGGGCTCCCTGCTAACGAGGGAGCTCCATGCTCTGATCCTCTCCTTACTTGGCTCTGGTGGCTGCATTGCCTCTGGCTCACCTCAATCAGCTCCATTTATTCCAGGGGTTTGAGTAGCTGCATATGAAAGCCTCGCTGATGGAGATGTCACAGGGCTTTGCTTTGCCTACAGACAATGATTTCATCTTAATAAAAGTCAGATTTTGGCTCTGCCTGCTGCACTGCCGAGTGAACTCTCCTACAAGCCCCACAATGCAGCAACTTGGTGAGGGAAAAAATACTGGACAGAATAATTTCTTTTTTCCTCTCAATAATCCTGAAAATGAGCCATGACTGACAAGTGGGAGTGAGGAGGATTTGAAGCACTTGAATTTCTTTTTCCAGTGCGTTTTGTACTGAAACTGTGGATGCCACTGTCACTGCAGGAGGAGTTCTGGGAGCATTTAAAGGGTTAAGACCTTCCTATGCCTGAGGATACTTTTAAGCCCTGGTTTTCTGCACTGCTCTGTCCTATCAGGTTTCCTTTTTCCTCTGGTCAAAATAGTAACTTATATAATTGCCTAATTTGTATGAGTTTGCAAGACAACAAATGGCATGAAAAGCTCCTCGGAAACACCAGCATTACATAAAAACACACATAAATCAAATAAGCACCTCCAACACCCGAAGTGACACGTGGCCACATCGAATTCCTGCTCACAAAACCACTCAGCCCATGAAACAGAACAAAAATGCAGAGCACAAGGCAAAAATGTGCCAGCCAAGCCTCTTTGGGAGGCTGTGCATGCCACTAGCATGGGCTGCTTTGCATTGGTGCCCCTCAGTTCTTTGACTTTTTCATTCCTTGGGTGTAACAGCTGCCCACAGGTTGTACCTGAACAGGGGAATCAAGTGTGACACGAAGCCAGAACATTGTGGAGCGTCACTTCTTGTACTGATAAATATTTCAGCATAAAGCCTAAGTGCTCGTTCTGCAGAGCCCCAGCTTTCCCTGCTGCAAGAGGCAAAGAAAAAAGAAAAAAAACCCACCAACTGGCAAACTGCTGCCCATAATGGAAAATAAAAAAAAAAATAAAAATTGGTATGGTTGTGGTAATAGATCACATATTTTAAATTGATTTTTGTCTCTTAGGAGGATTTGAAGCACTTGGATTTCTTTTTTTTCAGTGTATTTTGTATTGAAACTGTGGATGCCACTGTCACAGCACGACGGGTTTTGAGGGCATTAAAGGGTTAAGACCTTCACATGCCTGAGGACACTTATAAGCCCTAAAATTCCACCTAAACCCTAAAACCCTAACACTTCATTGTGGTTCTTTTTTCCCCCATTTTGTTTTATTCTTAACAGCCAGCCCTGACCCTCTACAGTGGTCAGCCCTGAATGGGTCACATTTCAAGTCTCTCTTTTTCATGGAATTTTTTTTCTAGGAAGAAGAAGAAAAACACCTCAGGCACCCAAAGCTGGAGCGTCCTTCTCCCCTCTTCCCCCTTTGAGTATCAGGTGAGAGATTTACCCACCTCACACCCCAGTGATGCCAGACACCAAAATATCCTGGCTCCAAACAGCATCCCACAGTCAGCTCCAGGATCCTGGGATGAGCACCCCCAGCTTTACCAGGAACACTGCAGATAACATTTGTGCAGCTCCCAGGACAAACAATCATGGGCAGAAAGCATTTACAAACCCAGGCAGTGTTAATTGCTCTGGGAGTGTCTGCAGATGGGTTCTACCTGAAAATATTTGAGGGTTTTGATGGAAACTCGTAGATTGTGGCACACAGACAAACAAGGCAAACATTTTCCTCGTTTCCTCACTGGGTTTTGAAATTAAAAAGGGAAAGAGCCACATCTGTGCTCAGGAGTCCATTCC
>JAHLSL010000060.1:2492210-2539232 GCA_025920805.1 Petroica traversi
AAAGAGCCACATCTGTGCTCAGGAGTCCATTCCCAAGCTGCTCATCCAGTTGTTGGCTTCCATGGATTGAGTAGGGCCTAAATTGGAGATTTACTCCTGGAACCTCAAGTGTTGCACCTCATGGGGTATTTAGTGCTTGGAAATTAGGGATTTGTTAGGAAAAAAGGGGAGGGAAGGGAATGAACTCAATATTTCCTTCTAGGCTCACCCTCCATCCTCAATTCTCCAATGAGATTTGGCTTCTGGGGACATTTTCCTCTGAGTTACGGTAAAGCCCGTGGCGTAAAAGTGGCTTGACTTGCTGGGAATATTTCTTCTATCAGAAGAGCCTCTCAGTCAGAGAATAAAATTCCAAAATAGGGTTTTACACAGCAATATCTTTACTGATAATAAAAAAAAAAAGGAGTAAAATAAAGTAAATCAATGACTTTCCACTGGTTTTGCTCATATTTATTTTGTATGCCGGGAAATTTTCACTGTTTCAGTGGGAACTGGAGTTATCCTTGGCCTCACTATAAGTTTTACTTCTGTTTTTGTTAAATACCCCGTTATTTTTCTCAGCGGGTGAAAGCAAATTAATAAATGTAAATAAATGTTCTTACTTCTGGATGCTGGTGTGGAGTTAGCTTGGAGGAAAGCTAAAAAATGCTGCTACCACGGGAAAATAAAAAGAAAAAAATAATAGTTTTGTGTTTTTATGATTTATGAATCCATTCCGTGTCACTGTAAACTGGAAGGGGATTTTCACTGGGATCGCAGAAACAAACTGGAAACAAGATGGAACAGAGTCAAAATGGCTCTTTGGGCACTGTGATCTTTATTTTGGATAAAAAATGTGCAGATTGGAAGAAGGCAGTGAAGCATGGCTTGGAAACGTATTCCCCAGAAATATAAATTCGAAATAAATATCAATTCCTTTGAACAGAATCCACAGCTGACTTTCTAAATATCCTTGCCACTGTTCCCATCAGGTTTATTTTGTTAATTTAAGTTCACCCCGAGAACTTCCCACACATTTTTGGTAGGAATTACCTAAAATCTTGTCAGTACTCTAATTATTACACACAGTGTTTCATCCTGGGACATTTGGGGGGCAAATCACAAAATATTCTGATCCAGCCTCAATTGGTGTGGAAATCTCTGTCTCCTTGCATCCCAGCCCAGGACTTTGGATGTGGAATTTCAGGAGGAAATGTGGGATTGAATTTGGTGAGGGCATGAAGTAGATTTTTGCCACAGAAGGATTGTCATTGTAGAGGGTGATTTAAAGGCTTTGAATGTTGCTCTCACCCTCGGTGTTATGAAATTCATCCGTCCATTCCTCCCAAAATCCCTTCCAGCTGTTCCAAAAGAGCATTTATTAACATCTGCAGCAAGGCTGGGTTTGCTCCACAGGAGATATCAGAAGAAATCCCATGGAATCAGTCAGAACACATGTGGATCTCAGCGCTGGAGCTGATTTTTTTAGGATAAACTGTAAAAAATGCTGGTAGCACAATTTTTTTCCCCTATCCCTCGTGTCTCCATCTGAAGAAATCAAAATAAATATAAAAGGGCTCAGAAATGAGCCTGTGCCTGACAAAGTTTGAATTTGGGTTAAGAAGACAAAAAAAAACAAGGCAAAATAATTGTTATGCCTCACAACACACCCTCAGAGTCAACAGCCCGTGAGGAAGTACTTTATGTTGACGTATCAACATTGCAAATTGTCGACGTCCTCTTTAAAAAAAACAATATTTCTTCTGAATTCCCTTCAGATGGGAATGACTGATCCCCAGGAAAATGCAAAAGGACCTTGAAATGAAAGGCTGCTGCAGTGGCTTGCAGGGACACGCTCCTCCCAAGTTTCCAGCACAATTATATGCTTATTACTTCGGAAGAGTTCGAAAAACAAGCAAGCTGCAGCTTTTAATGAAGCTTTCATAGCAGTGAGAACTATGAAAAAGCATTTAAAGCAGCTCATCTCCTCCTCTATTCAGGCTCTCTTTCATTTCCAGAGGCAGTTGCGAGGAGAAATTGGATGCCATCCAGTTTGGGTTTATAAGGAAGCAGAAAAGGAGATAATGGCGGAAGTTTGTGCTTTCTTCCCCCATGTAAATTTGATCATCTTCAATGTTTGATCAGATTTTGAGGAACACAAGACAAAAAAAAAAGAAAAAAAAAAGAAAAAAAAACAAACCAAAAAAACCCCAAACCCAGCAGATATTTCCAACCATGCATTTTAAAAACCTCAAAAGAGCTTTGCGGAGCCTCCCTGCACGCAGAGCTGCCTCAGACTTTTCATTATTTTGGGGGAAGATGTAGAACATCACCGGTTACTTAGCCCTGGCATCTGATTAGAAAATCCTGACTCAGAGCATCTCCAGGTTCTGCTTACAATGCACAGACATCCATCCAGCCCTTTGTACTGTCATGCTGCCTCCCTAACGAGCCAGAAATATGTATGTGAGTGGAGAAGACATCCCAGGATCACAGGAGCAGTCACTTCACAATGGATCATGGAGACTGATCTCTTGTCAGCCCTCTAAAGTTAAATGTGGCCCCAAAGGAGACATCTTTCATCATGGGGGATGAGATTTTCTTACCCTTTCCTGGGGTTATTTTTAAGACCAGCATTATTCACGGTTCCCTAATTAGAGGGGGTACTCAGGTTTTTACTCTTCAGTTCAAACACAGGTGTATTTGTGCAATGAGTTGGGATACTATTGGTTTTCCTTTCTGGTTTTCTGGACAGAGTTCAGTGGGCCACTGAATATTTTTCTGCAAGTCTGTTCTGGTGCTGTGATCTCACATGTAAAGCTGAACACTCCCTTCATTTGTTTTTCAGCTTAAAAAAGCTCATTTGAAACTTTGCAACCAAAGCTTAATCCAGGTTTTATTTCTGAAGGTGCACACGACCCTTTAAGTGATAAAAGTACCCTTGAAAAATTGTCCAAACTCAAGCAGCTGAATTCCCCTTCCCCTTTGCTGCTCCAGGTTCTGTGTGCCAACATGGAAAACAAATCCCCAGTGTGGGGAAAATGAAGCCACTCTTTGGAGGTGCCTAAAACCTGACCAGGGGAATTTGACCTTACAAAGGATTTGCTTGTTGCTTTGTCTGTTTGCTTTCATAAGAATTGCAGCAGACTATAAAAACTGCTCATAAAAAGAACAAAATACGGGACATTTCTGGGTTTCTGGAGAAACCTCATGGCACAGCAAGCTATTGACACCAGAGGATACAAACTGCCTCAAATCTGTTTTTCCCAGACCTTGGAGAGTCTCAACTCTCTGGCATTTTGAGGGAAGTTGTGATTCAATTCCCTGCCCCAGGATTTCACTTGACAGACCCAGCACAGCCCCAAATGTCAGCTGTGAGGAAGTGATTCCTGTATTTGTTTGTTTGTTTTTCTGCCCATATTTCACTGCCCAGAAGCCAATGTGGGGATTTTACAGCAGGGCTGGTGGAGTTCCCCAACTCCACCTCAGCTGTAAAACACACAGTGGAGTTTTCTCCTTTTTACTTCCAGGCAATGAGTTCTGGTCCTGTCAGTTAAACCCACCTCAGAGAAGGAGAAAGAAAAAGAGAAATGACTGCTCAGTGAATCTCAGAAGAATTATGGAGTTGTACAGCCCCAGAAGGATTTTAGGCAGTTTTATATTGACCAGCTCAGCTCACATTTATTTTGTCTGTCTCGGTGTCTGAGCTGTGTGCTGGGTAGAGAAAACTTCCTCTGCTGACTGATGGATCAGAGCAATCTGGTGTGGATCTGGCTGCATGGAACAGAAAAAGGAGATTTTAACTGCACAGAAGTCCAAAATCTGTATTATGTATATATTTATATATAAAATGTATATATTTATATATATATAATTTACATATTATATAATGTTATATATTTATTTTATTATGCTGCAATACATTCAATGCAAGTAAGAACTGGAGAGTGTTGAAAAGGAGTTTTTGCATGAAGGAAAACAAAGAGTTAGTAAAGAATTAGGAGTTTTTTAACAGTTAAGTGCTTCCATATAAACTTTATTATGTCCAACTGCTTGAACTCAGAGGAGGAAAAACTGCAGAAATCCAGAAATTTGTGCTGCACATGTAACTCTCTTCTAGATAAAAACATAAACATATCCTAAATCAGAGTAATTACCCAATTGTCCTGGGTTCTGACCACTCAAAAAGTCTCCCAAGAACCTGGAGATGCTCTGAGGAAGTGCTCTGCCACTCAAGATTTATCTAGTTTCACCTGATAAGATTTTTCATCTCATTTTGAGCAGTGCGATTTGCCGTCCCCAGCACGCTGCCTTGCATTCATATATGTGGAGAAGAACTGGATTGATTATCTTCAGGCTTCCTGCCACCAAACTCAGCAAATTAGCTGCTCATGATTCCACCAAATGACTGCTCTTTTTTTTTATTTTTTATTTTTTTTTCCTACTGCTCTGGGAGAAACTGAACTGCAAAGCTTTGGCTGGGAAGCAGAGAACTTGTTCAGAAATCCCACAGAGAGGAAAAAGCTGGAGAGATATTCGTGGAATCAGCCAAGAGGTACAGAAAAGTATGGGGTGGATCTGGTGTCCCAAAGAATCCAAGGAAATGGAGCTCTGTTTCTCTCGGTGCCTTTTCTGCAGGGTGAGCTCGAGTGCTGGGTGTCACATTTAGAGAATCCTGGGGGGTTTGGCTTGGAAGGGACCTTAAATCCTCTGGTGGGGACTCCACAAGAGCTGGACAACCCTTTTCAGGAATGAATTTACCCCAATATCCCCCCTGAGCCTCCCCAGGCCCAGCCTGAGGCCGTTCCCTCTCCTCCTGTCCCTGTTCCCTGGGATCAGATCCCAAATCCCCCCTGAGCCCCCTCCTGTCAGGGACTTGTGCAGAGCCACAAGGTCCCCCCTGAGCCTCCTTTGCTCCTTCTGAGCCCCTTTCCAGCTCCCTCAGCTTTTCCTGGTGCTCCAGCCCCTTCCCTGGACATTCCGGCCTCTCAAAGCCCTTCTTGTCCAAAGGTGAGACCCCAGCAGTCCCCAGTTTCACAAACCCCTGCAGGATCCGCTCCTGATGTCACCACAATCCAGGAGCAAACCCAACCTCTGGAAATCAGGGTTGAAGCGGAACTTCCCTCCATGAAGGCTCCGTTTCCCAGGATTTTCCTTGTGTCCACCCTCAGAGGGTGCTGGGAATGAAGCATCTCATGAAGCCACAGCTCAGCTCAGCTCTCCTGCTCTGGGATCAGGGACAAATCACTTTAATTTTGTCTCCTGGTTTTCTTTTCACCTTAACAATGCACTTTCTGTCACTTGGGAGAAACTGCTTATTTCCGCTGCGTGGACTTGGAGTCCAAATGAGAAATGATAATCCATCATTTCTCAGCTGTACTTTCTGCCCAAAAAAAAAAAAAAAAATAGAAGGGGGAAAAAAAAAGCTAATTTCAAGCTGAGAGGAGCTGTGATTCTTCAAGGAGTAAAGACATCTCTCAGTTTTGAGAATATTCTGCTGCAGTGTCACCAGCTGAGTTGAAACTGCTACAGGTGAAAGGTGCTGAGAGCAGGACAAACACAGGGTCCTTGATGGGAGGGCATTGGAAGGACAAATCCCACTTTTCAGCAAAAATTTGGTTTGAAATGCTGCAGGGACAGGGAAAACCCTGGGCCCGGTGGCTCTGGGTTGCAGCTCTGGCCATTCACTTGATGTTTATCGTGAAAATTTTTAATCAAGTTCATATTCACCATTTTTTTTTCCTCTCTGACCCCATTTTTCCCAAAAATCCCCTTTTCTGAATATAAACATGTCAGATGAATTCCTTTAGACACTGAAAGAGGAGAATGAAGCTTTGTGAGCTTCCATCACCCAGCCCCACCCAGTGAAATTCAAATATTTCCCTCTCATTTCTCCTCAAGCTCAGTAATTCCAACCCCTTCTTCTTCCTTTGCCTTTTAAACATTATTTGTATCATTTTATCTTCCCTGTTCATTTTTTCCCCCCTTCCATAAAACCCAATAAAATATTAATGTGGCATAACAAATCTGTCTGTGCTGGGAGTCTCTTGGAACTATTGATGAAGCCATGAATAAATTATGAATCTTGATTTTGCTTGTGGTGTATCAGATTTCACATGTTTATTACATTTTCTGTGAAGTCAGCTCATCCAGAAGAGCTTTTAGTTTTGTTTGCCTGCTTTTGTTTTAGGTAGCCCTTGATTTATTAACCTTTGCAAAAGGTAATGGCTACTGTGGCATAACCTAAAATATGAAAATTCCATTTGGATCAATTTTTGCAGTTTTTGTTATCTGGGAAAGAAAAAAAAAATGGAAAAAACCCCAACACTCTGCTTATCCCAGTAAAAATAAAAATACAAATATATTTTTTTTCCTTACGCTGTTGAGCTGCATCTTCCAATATCACCTTGGCCTAAGGAAAAGCTTCCAAATGGGATGAGCAGTGCTCACTATAAAAAAAAAGGAAAATCCCCAAACCTTGGGTATTGTCATAGTAATTCTATTTTCTTTGGGAAATATGTCTCTCTTTAGCAATCTTAATCAAGATTTTATTCCAGTTATAGACTAATTTGAAAGTTTAAGCATAGGTTGCTATTTCAGAAATTCTAATTATATGCTAGTATCTTTTAATTTTATTTAATTTTTAAAAAATTTTTAATTTTTTTTTTAGGGAGGTTGAAGGCAAAATGAATCTGAAGTAGTTTTTTTTTCTGGAGATGTCTGCACTGCTGGGAGTTTTTCTGGTTTACTGACAATGGATCTGCTCGTTTGGGCATCTTATTCCTGGAATAATCTAACCAGAGGTGGGTTTTTTTTTTTACAGCGTGGATTATTCCAGCAATCCACTGAAGTGAGGCAAAGGAGAGTTTGGAGTTAAACCCCTGAAACAAAGAATTCCTGATGTGCAGCTGTCACTTCCAGCTGATGACAAACAGAGCTGCTGCAGAAACAGAAAAAATCCCTGCCTTTTTAGGGTCTTTCACTCATCTGCTGCGTTCAGAGCACAAAATTCCCCCCTCCAGAAATGCAGGTGAAAATGCTGAAAAGCTGGACCTCGGGAGCTAAGTTGGGACAATAAAATCTACTCTTTTAATAAAAAGTGTTGAGAACAATTTGCACGTAGGAAAGAATATGGAGGATGCCTGGGAATCCTTCAAAAAGTTAATACAGAAGTTGTGCTATGATGCAATGTGAATATCTGAATATTCAAATGCATTCTGAAATCTTCTCAGATTTGAAAGCTGCAGAGTGTGTTATGATAACTCAAAATTGCTGTTTAGGCCTGTTTCTTATTAAATATTTCTCATGTTAGCTCTCTCTTAGCCTTCAAATGACACCACGTCCAAAAGCTCTGCAAAGGCCACCCAAAGAGCAGACAAGAAAAAGGGAATTGAAATCCATGAGAAAAGTGAGGAAATCTGACTCTCAAGTAAATGACAAAAAACCTGATAAGAGTCCTCTAAACTCACAAGGTTAAGCAGAGCCCTGAGGGAAAATTCAGTGTTTGGCTCACAGTCCTTTCAGTGCATTAATAATTATTATTAAGGAGTAATGAGAGTGAACAAACACCACGGTGTGAGGGCAGGGCAGAGGATTTTGGTGTTTTCTTCCTTGTTTGAAGCACAGCTCACCTGCACAACACATCCAAAGAAGTGTTTTTCTTCTTATATTCCACTAATTCAGTTCCTTAAAACACAAAGCAGGGGATTAATAATTAGGAACAAATAGCCAGCCCTAATTTTCCAAAAGTGTTTCCTTTTTTAGGTGTACAGTGTTGCTCCTGTGGGTCTGGGTTACCTCTCTCACCACCTCCCAGATCTTTAGTATTTACAGGTTGTAATGAGAAAAGCATTTGAGTTCTGATAAAAATAAAGGTATTTTTCTCCATCTTCTCCGTGAAAGAATAGATAATTGGTGGACAATTTCAATTTAATTGTCAGACCCTTTGGAGAGAGTGCAGCAGCATCTCCCACCAATTGATGACTTCCCACCTCCTTCCAGAGCTCCTTCCAGAGCTGACTGAATCCACAGAACCCTGACAACAGAGTGGGAAATGTCCAGTTGGATGAGAAAAGGCAGCTCAGAGCATACCCGTGGAATGCAGATGAGTTTCCCCAGTGGCCTGAGCGTGGAACCGAGGGATTTTCATGGAATGAATGTGACAAATGGCCAATGCAGGCACAGCCCCAGCTGCAGCAAACTGCTCTGAAGTCACTCCTTCAACCACTCTGCCAGTGACAGAAAAGATGGTGGTAGGACTTGTGCTACCTTAAAAAATGAGTCAGATTTGTTGGGCAGTGAGAAAACGCATCCTCTCGGTGAGGAGAAATCACAGGTTTCCACCTATTTCCCCCCCTTTTTTTTTGTAGTGAAATGCTCCCTAGAGGAATGATGGTCATTGTCTCCTGTGGATCTCAGACAAAAGAGGCTGCTTTATCGATCTCCACTCCTTGCTGCAAAGTTATAATTAAAAATAAGTATTAAAGCTGGTTCCAGCCTAGCCCGGCACTCCAGAGCTGGCTGTGTACAATAAAAATCACCTCGTGTTCTCCCCGTCAGGAGAGCCCTCGCTGATCCAATTTCAGAGTTCTGCAGTGGTAATTGAAGGCTGCAGGAGGTTGCTCTGCACAAGCTCAGATTAGGACTCAGCTGAGAAGGTGTCAGAGGCAGCCACAGCTCAGCCCCGTCTCCTGCAGATTTTGGGCAGGATCAGGACAGGGCTGGAGGTGAGAAGTCCAGCACTCTGCACACTCAAGAATGCAGAGCATTTAAATACACCAGGCAGTGGGTAGAAGTTGTTTTTAATTAGCAATTAGTTCTAAAAATGGCATTAATCTTTTTCTAATGTGAACTCCTGTGCTCTGACAGCTTGGTTGGGTTTTCGTGGCTCCAAGCAAGGACGATAACACTGCCAGATGATCTGAGACAGGAAGATCATCCTCTGAGTACACAAACAGTGTGAATAGATATGCCATGAATATATTTATAAATATGGTCAGGATAGGATCTGTTTAAACAGGAAAGGTCAGGATTGAGCCCTCAGGATTCTCATTTCAGGCAAACCGAAGGCTGCACTTCTATCACTGTTTACATGCGCTCGCTCACATTTCACAGTGGAAATTGCCTCTATTAGAGTTTATTTTACACTTTGCCTGCAACTGGAACTGGGTAAAATTTTAATATATTGAGTTCTCAGACCTTGGGACATTGCTGTACAAGGGCATTGTCCCTTTGAGAGGCACCTCAGTCCTTGTGCAGTTGTCCTGGAATCCAGCACCACCCCAGCGCCCCAAATTTCCTAATTGTTCTGCATTTCTTTTTAAAAACGAGCCAATGGGCTGTGATCTTATCTAGCTCCTGATTTGTGTAGCTGCTGATCTTATGTGCTTGGGTGGCAGATGGATGGTGCAAGCTGTAAAATACTAAGGCAAAGAAAAGGGTAGCCTGTGAGATTACTGATCAATTTTCCCAAGAACTGTCTTGCAGAAGGGCCAGCTGCAAATTGTTTCATATTTCTTTTTAATTTACACAAAACCATCTAAGGTGACCTGCTGGCATCTGTCTGTGTTGACTTTCATGTACTTTATTGGTCTTTTAGCACTGCTTCTATTGCTCATCAGCTGCTTGGAATGTGTCTGTAAAGTTTCCCAAGGAAAATAAAGATGCTTACGGTGGAGATGATTTCCCTCATTTCGGGACACATTACATTTATTAATCTAATGCTGAATCTCTTCATATTCCTGCTTTGGAAAGTGTAAATGGCAATTTAGGCTCTCTTGTGCTGGGTGCTCTGCTTCTTAATGGACATATCCTGACAGCCAATCTCGTGCTCTGGATGGGAGAGATAAAAGATGGGGGAGGAAAATTATCAGCAGCCTCCTTCCAGAGCTAAGGGAAGATTTGTTTTAGTTCACAGAAAATAATCTGTGACATGGTCAGGGGCTGAACTTTGATGTTGGACTCTGCTTCTCAAGGCCAGGAACACACACATCCATCCTCAGACTCAGTTTCAAAGTGATGAAGATGAATCTCTTGGGAGAAGCCAGAATTAATTGAGAGGAAACAGAAATCTGCTGAACTGGAGATTTGAAAGTTACTGTTGATGGGAGAAACATTAAAAAAATGTTTGTATATCACTTGCACTTTCTAAATATTTCAAATGATTGCAGCTTTGATTTTGGAGTGTGGGGAAGATGATCTGTCAGCTTCTCTAAAATCTGCTTTGTTTCTCAGAGAAGAAAGGAGGGAGCCTTGAAGTTTAAAAACAATAATTGAAGTTTGTTAATTTGCAGCTCTTTGCTCTTGCCTTCAAACAATTGCACTGTAACAGCTCGAGAAGGGTGTGTGATAGTTGCTGCAATAACACTTCTAAGGAAGTGATTTGCTTTTGCTATTAATACATCTGAAGAAATCTCTGCAAAGCTTTCATGAAAGCTCATTGGACTTTTCTATCTGTGCCTACAAACCAACATCTGATTATCCCCTTTGTTATTTCCAGCAGGCACTAAGAGAGTTTCACGTGGCTTAAAAATTGAGGACAACATCCTCAGCTGCTCTGAGTGGGAAACCTGCCTGGGCTCCCTCAATTACACCCACCAGAATCTCCCTCCTGCCTCAGCAAATAAAACCCATTGCTGTCAACAACAGCAAGGTGCTGCTTCACCAGAAGGAAAATACCCCTTAAAATAATTTATTTCCTCTTTAGCTTCCAATGTGACTGTAGTTTTTTATAATAGAAGGGAAATCCTGGGTAGGATAAATGGTTTAAATGTTTAAATACAGAGATTAAACCGGTTGTTGTGAGTTTACTGAATGTGGAAAAGTCAAGCAGGGAGATGACAAAGAGAATTAGGGAAGACCCAGCGAGCAGGAGCAGGAATTAGGGATCCAAAGCTCAGTAACACAATCCTGAATCCACCTTGACTGGGAAGTCTGGTTCTGTGATCAGTGACACCAAAACCTCAGGTGATTTATTCATAAAGGCTTTGCTCAGCTTTGAAGTCAGAGAGAATTTTCCCTTAGTAAGGGCTTCAAGATGAGACCCCAGATGACAAAAGGCAGCGGATCAAGGAGGGTGGAATAAGTCAGTGAAATGCAGAATGTCACTGCTGCTCATTCAAAGTCATTTCCCAGTCCTCGGCCTAGGCTGCGTGCCAAGCAAAGCTGGGCCTTCATTAGGAATGAATCACAAATCTCACAAAGTAAAGACAATCATTTACTCACTCAATTTATGGGAAAAACCCCCAACCCTCTCCCGTGACCAGACTTTAATTAAATATTCCAATATTTACAACAATTAGGCCTTGAGAGGGGGGTGATAAAACCAGCACAAGCCCTTTCTTTGCCTTTTAAACCCCAACCACACCAGCGAATCTTTCTTTTTACTGGACTTGAAGTCTCATTCCCAAAGTCCTGCAGAAGAAGAGGTCTCACATCAGGATGATAATGAAGGGTGTGTGCTTTCTTCTGCTCAGACCTTGTTAACTTGTCCAGGAGCACTCTGGATTTTTTGCATGTGTCTGCTGCAATACCTGCAGGGGCTGGAAAATGAAACCCCACTTCACAGCAAAGTGGTTCTTTTCCCTCTTTCTTTTCAGGGCTGCTCTCAAGGACAAGGGGTTATTAGTGTCCTTTCACTCTCCAGGGCAGGAACTTTTCAGGCTTCAGAAATTTTTACCCTGTTGAGTGAATGCAATCCATTGAATTTCTTTATTGCTTTCATGTTGCTAAGGTCTACTTCGATTTTTGAGAAAATAATTAACTGCTACTCAAGCCAGGAGAATGAAACTGGAAGCGCAAGAGTAACACAAAGAAATCCTCAAATAACCTCTGAATAGTATGAGCTGATTTTTTATTTAGCTACCAGTTCTGAAAAATCGAGGGAAATCATTTTGGATTGGCTTTAACAAAAGCATTTGAAGCCCTTTTGAGCTAAAAGTAAAACTGGAGGTTTGCTTGTGAAATGAAATCTTCCACTTGTTCTGGGCTTCTAAAAACTTTGAGGTCGTCTAATATTTAATTTTTTAAAAGTGAGTACATTTCATTTAGTAAAACTTTAAAATTATTAGCTTGAATTTTTTTCTCCATCACCCTTTTTTCTGATCAAATAACTTACTGCAACTGGAGAAGTGTTGTATTAGCAATAAAACTGGATTTATCTCAATATTTTTAGAAAAGTAATAGGCAAAATAGGCAGGTTTTCTTTCTAAGAACAAGTCTGATCAACAAATGACAAAAGCAACAACTATGCATGAAGGTAAAAAAAATCATGGTTTTTGTTTTTGTTACCCATATCCAGAGATTAAAGAAAAGAAATAAATATTTAATTGTGTTGTCCCTGAAAAACTTGTGTGTGTGGAATGGGAAACAGAAGAGGAACAATTTTTCCTTCAGCTGGAAGGGGTGGTGGAGGACTGGGCACATCCTCTAATTTTTGTAGGGGTGCACCGAGGAGCAGAGAACTCAGAGGAAGCAGAACATCATTTCATAAGGGGAAAATAGTTTTTTTATTTGAAGGAGAGGAAAAGAGCACTGGACAAGTGCTGAAGGTGCAATTCCCAGCACATCCTGGCTCGTTGGAACATCTCTGGGTTTGTGCCATCCCCACTTACGCCCAGCTACTGCAGCTCTGTGCTGCAGCAACCTGATCCTCACCGAGTTCATCCTTCTGAAATCTGGGGACAGGACGAGCCTTTCCCTTTGCTTCAGCAATGAAAAAATATTCTTTTTTTTTATTTTCTGAGGCTCGGTAACTGAAATGTGCAGGTGGAAAAGCAGCAAGTTCAGATTATTCAGAGCTCCTCTGAATTTGTGCATCTTTATTTCCACGTAATTTGGAATGCAAAAGGCACACATTGGGATGTCTCAGCCCAAGGAAACAGGACACTAAACCAGAAATGCAACCCCTGGAGCCATCAGCTGGGAGTTACTGGGCAAGGGCACTTGGCAAACCAGTAACATTTTAAAAAAAATATTTCAGAGCTCTTTGTACAACAATATTTGTGCAAATTCCTTAAGAATCCACAGAGGTGTCAACAGCATTCTAATATGGGATGATGTTGGACAAGAATTTGGGACACGTGGCAAGAATTTGGCCATTAAATGTCCATTCACAGATCCTGGAAATGCTCAAAAACGAGTAGATGTGGCACCCCATGATTTGGGTTTGTGGGCACAGTGATGTTGGGTCTTGGTTGGATTTGATGACCTTGAAGGTCTTTTCCAACCTCAGTGATTCCCTGATTCTGTGGGATGGGTCACTCAAGAAAAGGCAAAATCTGTAAATTTTCATGACATTTGCAGCTGTCATAACAAATTCCTCTGCACTTCACAAAGGTATTTTAACCAAACTCCTCTTTAAACCATCAGGTAAATTTGTCTTATGTTTTTTTAAATCACATAAACAAGTTCTTAATTTTTCCTTTTGAAAATATAATAACCCTGGCTATATTTGTTGACTTACGTTTTAAAAGTCTTAAACGTTTTTTAAAAATTAACTTTTTTTTTGTATTGTAAAGGTACCCTTGAGCTGATAGCCTGCAAGTCAACTTCAAGAAAATAATGGCGTAGCCAGGGAAAATCAGGTGTATTTGTCTTTTCATCTTATTGAAAAGGTTCAAAATACAACCCACAGGAATTGATTGAAGTGTCAAAGTGGTATTATAAAAGATGAAAATTAACTGTCAAAGAGTAAATAAAAGGAAGAAAAGATGTGACACATCTATTCAGTCCTCGCTAACACAAGCCAGGGTCACCTGTCCTGAAAGCAATATTGGTAGATGTTTATTTAATCATATTTGAAAGCCTTTTCTTCACAAAAAAAATTCTGTTTTCCATAAGCTACTCCAGCTTTTAGCCATCCTCGCTGCTATAAAACAGAAAGATTGTCCTAATAAGCTCCCTTTGGGATTATTTCATCCAGGCAGCACAAAACTCTTTACTCAGGAAATTATTCCCAAAATATTTTATTCCTAATGCAGTTTTTCCAGCCCTGCCCTACAAAGGGCATGGGCTCTGTCCTGCCAGTTTTTTACCACATTCAAGCAGCAATGTTAAAGGAAATATCACATTTTTGGACTGGGGAAAAACTCTTGGGCAGGGTGGTGGAACAGGAGTGGGGTCAATGGTGCTGCTCAGGACTTGAGGGTCAGTTCTCAAACCACTCCAACTAAGAGATAAATAGTTATTTGGTTGATTAGGATTACTTTTCTCCTTGCTTTTTGTGTTTTCATTTTCTTGTTCTTTTGCTTTTAACTAGGTTTGATGAGAACTACTTTTACCTTCTAAGGAAATACACATCAAGGATTTTTGTCTGCAGAAAAAAAAATCGTTCTTTCTCTATTCTCACTAAGATTTTATAACAGAAAATGGGTAAATTCCCAATGTAAATTCTTTCTTAACATATTCTGTGAAGGCCTGTAGGTCTGCTGAGCAGGACTCTGAAAGGACCTACTGGTTACACAGCCCCTAGGGCCGTGTTATCCTCCACAGTTAGGGGGATCCAAAGTTCTTCCTCAAGACATCTGAGGCCTTATATACATTTATTTTAATTCCATTCTTCCAAGCCGGCCCATTGGCCCTCCCACCCCTTTTGTCTTTAGATGGAATTTCTCTAGAATATTCTTCCCAGCTCAACACCCCATTGGCCCTTTCTCTGTGGTCCCTCCTCCTGCCCCTCCTCATTGGTTCCCCAACCCATCAATCAGCATTGTACCACCCCTGGCCCTCTCCCTATTGGTTGTTGTAAACTCCACCCCCTTTGTCCTTATATGGAATTTCTCTAGAAGGTTCTCCCCAGTTCGATGCCCCATTGGCCCCTTGGTCCTTGGTCACTCCTCCTGCCCCTCCTCATTGGATCCCCAACCCATCCATCAGCATTGTACCGCCCCTGGCCCTCTCCCTATTGGTTGTTGTAAACCCCACCCTTTTGTCCTTATATGGAATTTCTCTAGAATGTTCTCCCCAGTTCAACACCCCATTGGCCCTTTGGCTTTCCCGCCTGTTTTGTCCTTATATGGAATTTCTCTGGAATTCTCTCCCCAGCTCAATGTCCCATTGGCCCCTTGGTCCTTGGTCCCTCCTCTTGCCCCTCCTCATTGGTTCTCCAACCCATCAATCAGCATTGTACCACCCCCCAGCCCTCTCCCTATTGGTTGATGTAAATCCTGTCCCCTTTGCTACTTTAGGGCTGGGTTCCCCCTGAGCCCTTCATTCCAACATCTCTGCCAAGTCCTGGCAGCTCCCATGGGTGGGGATCCCCCACTCCAGGACTCCAAACTTTGTCTGACTTTGGATGTTCTGGTGTTCGTGCAACTCAAAAGGCAGCTTTGATTGAGAAGTTTCATTCAGGGGAATAAATTAAACCCAGGCATGTAGAGTGTGTTTAAACTTTGGGACAGCAGGGACCATTTGTAAACAGAGGCGCTCAAAGCAGACGGCATTTGGGGCTGGAGTGGAGACATCAAGGGACAGCTTGGAAAATAACGTAGAGAATTCTACAGCAATCTTGTCATCAGTGACCAAGAGTGTTTACAGGACTCTGCTGGATCTTTCTGAGCCAAAGTGCTGTCCAGAATAACCTTGGCATGAACAAAAGCAGGAATGATTGACGGGCATTAATGATGGATCCGTGCAGAGGGGATGTGGCTTTGTGCAAAATCAAATAAATCCAAAACTCCACGGAGAGGAGGCTGCTCTATCAGCAAAGGTGGTGCTTCCTCTCTGGGGGATTGAAATGAGGTTATTGTGGATGGAAAGAAATGGTCAAGGGCTCAAATGCCAGCAGGTCACCAAACTTTCAAATCAGAACCTCTGCAAATGATACCGTGGGGTCATCTGCTGTAAATGAGACATGAAAAACGTTAAAAATTCAGTGTACAGCATTGTCACAGCACACCAGGTTATGACATAGTCTAGGAGTTGAGCAGCAGCAACTGCTTACAATAGCAAGGAAACAATTATTTCACAGCAATGCAGCTGGTCCAGCACACTGAAATTTAATTTTTTTTTAGACTCAGAGTGCCACAGTGCTAAACTCTTTCATTGTCACAGACAGACAACAATTTGATACAGAAAACGATGTTTAAAAATGCTAAACTGTGCATTTTAATGAATTCCATCTCAGAATAAAGGTTATCATGTTTTGTAAGAGATAACAGGGTGGCAGGCCCATGGCACTGTATTGTGTCACCTGGCAGAAATGTCACAAGAGAATAAAAGGTGAAGTGTGTTCCTATAAGAGATAGATCTCAGATTTTTATATTTTAATATTATAGTCTGATTTTGTCGGCATTACCAAAGTTTTGCCTGTATTCAAAACCAAAACAGCAGTTCAAATTTTCTTCCAGGGAGGAATTGCAGATTTCATTGAGATTTAGTGGTACCAGTTTACCTTGACACAAGAACAGGTCCAGACGTAACTCCTTAAACCACACTGGAATTACTGGAGGTTTTGAGCAGGGCCTATTGCAGAAGCCATCGATCAACCACACTTCTTCTGGCCCAAATATTTGTCATTAAGTTGTCCTCAGAACTATTTCATTGTCTGCCACTGACAACTGAAACCTGATTTTTGTTCCACCTCAGCTTCCTGCACCACAGCATCAGCTTTCATCCTCCTAATTATTCCAGACTGACATGTGCTGCGGATTATTTGCACTTGTCTGGTAACTCCTAAGGAATTTAATTTGGCATTTAACTCCCAGCCACCATGGGAGGTTCAGCTTACATTTTCTGCCATTCTTGCAGCTTCACAGTCTGGGTTTAAATGTCCCATTATATTTTGGGAATCAATAATATTATATATATATATATATTTAATTTCTCACAAAGCAGTACTTTACCACATCCCACAGGCCGATCAGCTGACCCAGGAAAACCTACACAAATTCCCAGCCTTGGCTTGAGCTGAAATGAGTAAATCTTTTCTCTTTTCTCTCTTTCAGAGCTAATGAGCCCTTTCTTTGCCCGGGGTATGTTTGCACAGGTTCACTGCCACTGCCAGGGCTGCTTTACAACTTGCTCAGGTATTTTATCTTTCTTTGTTCTTCCAGCATTTTGCTTGAGATCAAACTCATGGCAAACCTTTGGGAAAGAATATTTTGGTGAAAATATTTCCCTCCCCACTCCTTACAACAGGAAAATTCTTACTCAGATGCTCTTCTTTTAGATAAAACCAAATGTGCTCAGGTATAGCTGGTGGTGTTGTATTAATTAGCTCTGTTACAATAATTATTAATGAATTATCATCTCTCCAAAGTTCTTAGCAATGTGAATAATGAAATATTGTGTTGAAGCTGTATAATTGTGTTGAAAACTCACAACTAAATCAGATTATCAATAATGAAAAAAAAAATGAAGCTGTGGTGACCTACACAAGCTGCAAATTAGTCCCAAAAGTGGTGTTTTAATGAGATCCATGTGATCAGGAGAGTTCTAGGCAAGAGAAATTTTAAATGTATTAAAAATCTAAGGTGGATTTTTCTTACCTCTAATTCAGGTTTTTTTAGCTGTTGACACTACTTCTGAAATTCCTAAGCAACATCAAAATATTTTGTGAGTATTTTGAATCCTTCCTTTACAGCTACCTTATTTTGTCTGCAAAGCGGTGACTTTCACACATTCTCTAATTTAATTTTTTTTTTTCTTTTTGGGTATCTGGCTTCAGTGCAGTTATTTTAGAGCTCTGCAATTCCGTGTGAGAGCACACCCAGCATAATCAGGGCTCTGATTTTCCTGGCCCCCTGGTGCACTAATAGGAGGTGTTATGGTTACTACAGAGTTCAGTGCTGAAATCAGCACCAAGCCCACCTCGAGCACAGCAAAGCTCATAAACCCAGATAAAATACAGCTCCACGAGAGCTGGGCTGAACCTGCTGGCTATTAGTGCCTGGCAGTAGATAAATATCAAATATTAATGCTTTTATTAACTGAGAATTCAGAGAGTAATCTAATTAGCTGCCTAATAAAGAAAAATATTTGCCGAGGAATTAATCGCGCCTTGCGAGAGATCACTCCGTTAGTTTTGACATCTTCATCTGAAGGAGCTGCCTCTGCATCCCAGTCTGGGCACCATTAAATGCAATTAATTGGGAGGAAACAGCTGCTGTTGGATCATTTGCTATGACCAAGACAGAGATGGCATTACAAAGCCTTTTGTTAGGAATATTTTCCTGACAAATTCTGATTATTCTGGAAGTCAGCGGGCTCCAGCAGCAGAGTGTTGGGAAATCTCTTCTCCCCAGGATGGAGACAGGGAGGGATTTCTCCACTCTCTGCTGGCTTTAGGCCTCCCCTTGAGCCTCCTCATGCCTCGGGGTCTTTGCAGCAACTTGATGGGAATGGAAATGACGATTGTAAAAAAAGAAATATATTTTCCATGTTTCAAACAGCCAGAACTTGCATGGTCATGTCTCAGGGAACAACATAGCAAACAACAGCAAAACAAAGGGATGAGGTTTTTCCAGCCCACCTTGTGCAAACTCTCAGGGTTCTTTCCTAGAATAGACATTAAAGTCAATTTTCCAAACTAGTTTTAAGACACCCAAGTGATGAGACACCCTGAGGGATTTTTTTTTATGATACTTCTTTACCTCCTGTCCTGATGTTCCACCTTCATTTTTCTTTTTCTTACTCTTCATGAAATTACCCCAGGTTATGAAATCAAGCACATTATATCATTTAATTGCTCTCTTCTCTGACTCTGCAGCTTAAAAAGAAGCAAAAAAGCCCCAGCAAAACAGAACTAACAGATGTTGTAGTTGAAATAAAGGAATGCTAATTATTTATACTTTATGAAAAGAAAAATCCTATTTGTAAGTTTAATGCCGCACCGCATCTAAATATTGGTAATAATGGAATATAGAACCTTTCTAGTCTTTAGGCATAATTGGTTTGATTTTTTTTTTTTTCATAAAGAGAAAATCAATTGCAGAATTAATAGGAATTGTTTGAGGGTTAGGGACAGAAAGTCTCTGCTCCTGCTCATCCCTTTGCCCTAAATCTCACTTTTCTCCTTGTAATGCTCCAAACTAATCCATGGATGTGAGAATCCGTGTCAAACCCAGCCTCCCATGATCTAAGATGTGTTTGTGCTTCTGATTACAACAGGAGAACAATAAAATCTAAACCCCTCTAAAGCCTCGAGGCAAAACCTGGGGTAAGTGCTGTTCGATGAGGATGAGTTTAAACAAAACCAAAATGTTTGTGCAAGATGACAAGGAAGATCCAAGGAATTATCTTCCTTTTCAGGCTATAAAATTAAGTGGGAAGGAGCAGCCATAAAACAGCGAGGAGGTTTCATTTCTGCACGGGTTTGTAGAGCTTTTAAGCCGCACACCTTTGCTCCAGCCCTACCCAGCACGTCTGCTGCCAAAGATAGAACACGATTTAAATTTCCTCCAAGCTCCCCTGCCTTTCAGCATCACTGATAGCAGAGCACCAGTAATCCTCACCTCCTGCCTCCTGCATTTGCTCCGAGTCTCTTTAGTGCCTCACACTCGTGGGTTTTTTTCCAATAATGAAGGCTTTCTGCTGATAAAACTCTTACGTATTTAAATGACTTTTTCGAGCAAATGTAGTCTCCTCTTCTAAACTTCCAGGCAAGTCAAGTAAAAATGAGTCCAATTTAAGGGAAGGAGACTTCTCTGTGTGCCTGCACTAAATTGAGGGGAGACATAAAGCAGCATGAGTTGGTCTTCTAAAACATCTTAATGCAGTCCCTTCACTGTCCTTTTGCTTTCATAATACTTAAAAAATGTTGTGAGGTTTTTTTTTCCCTCTGGCTGGAAGTCAGGCCTCCCTCCAATCTCAGCTGGTGTGTCCTGGGAATTTTCAGGGCAAAAAGAGAAATTCTTGAGGAAATGTTGCCTTCAAATTGCCAGAGCCACCTCATTCCCAGGCCTGCTGAAACCTGGGCTTTGGAAAAGTGTTTTGTTCAGGGAGAACTTGGTGTCTACATTCAAGCACCCAAAAAATTCCCTAATTTAGTGTCATGCTGATGTGCTCTTTTAGGCCTTAATGAGAGTACTCAGTGAGCTGCCTCGGGGCTTCCAAGGAGTGGAAATTGAGGCAATCATTCCCCAAAAAAGTTGCCTCAAAAGCTTTGACTGCTTGCTGGAAGCACCTCTCTGTAAAGTTTCCTCATTGCCAGGGCTGCAGGGCTGGAAAAGCACATTATAGACACAAAGCTGACAACGAGGTTTTGATGGAGAGCCCAAAGCACAATTCCTTTCCAGCAGGAGCTCACCCTGGATGGTTCACCTCAGGAAAAGCGAGGTTTTAGTGCTGTTTGGTCTTTCTCACTTGTTGGGGATGCTGTGAAGAAGAAACACCCAGGGGGGAACCTGGGTGGCTTCACTCAGGCCTTGAGGTTCTCTCTGGGGCCTTTGGTCAAGAGACAACGGGCAGAGATGATTCCCTGAGGCACAGAGAGGAAAATGGAATGATCAGAACCTTCTCCAAACCATTTTCCACACTAACATCCATCAACAAAGGGTGACAAAGGAGCATGGAAGGAATTTTTTTTTCCCTAAAATCACAAGAGTGCCCTTGGTCCAAGGGAGCAGTATCTGCTCTGCATCAGAGCAATGTGGGGTGACATAAATAAGATTCCTAAATCTCATCAAGCCCTGAGTTCTGGTGCAGAGATTTCCCCATTCCCATGGATCTGAAGCAAATCTGCTGGAATCAGAGGGCAGCCTCCTTGCACTGGTGGAAGCCCAAGATAAATTGCAGGAGATTCAGGCCAAGTGAAGAAGAACAGAGAGGGCAATGCACAAGCTGGCTCCAGGGAGCAGGGGAGGGGAAAGAAGCTCAAAGATAACATTGAAAAATGTTTTTTCTTTTTTTTTTTTCTTTTCTATCCTTACTGCTGAACACACCAACATAAAAAGGCTCCCAAGGGATGGTCAGAGGAAGATTATTGTGGAAACTTCACAGTGCTTTAAAATGTGTTTTATTTCACCCACATTCATCTAAGGGACTGCGGAAAAGAGATAAGGAGAGGAGATGAAATGGTTCGGGAATAAAATATTAACATATCCAAAACATGTCAGAAGCACAAATAATGGAATATTTGATATTTGACTGGTTTGAGCTTTGTGATTCCCCAGAAGCATTTCATTTTTGATTGAATTAATTAAATGTACATTAATATCTTCGCTCACATCAGATTTTAAGGCGTTTTAACAACTTGGGAGAGAGGAACCACCAATAATTACATGGTGGCTTGAAAAGGAACTTCCCCATCTTTCACTCTTTTTCTGACATTTCTTATTCGTTAGAAACTTTAGAAAACATTCAGCTGCACTTCTGGACCTACCAGCACAGGTATTATTTTTTTGAGGTGCTAAAAAAAATATGTCAATTAATAATAGTGGTTCCTGAGGAAGACTGTCTCTGCCTGCCTGAATTCTCCAGAGAACATGAATTCATGTAATTTAAAATTACAGTCTTGCATGTACTGCTCATTTGTACATGCTTTTTCATGTATCCAGCTCTGAAGCAATGAAATTCACTTTAATTTTCCACTTCTCTTGGATGCAATGACAAACTTAGGCTGATTCAGCACACTAGGAATAATTTTGACACTTGCAGTTACCAGATGAGGTTTAATATAGGAATTCAAGCTGTCAGGGGAAATCTGCAAGTGTTTGCAGATTCATGAGTTTATCCATAAATGTTTAAGAATTTGCAAGTATTAGGGGCCCATTTTCAAATAAAATAAGAAAAAATAAGAAAAAATAAATTTTAAGCATTAGGGGAATTAAACATAACACAGCTAACAAAAAAATTCTCCTCATTTACAGTAAAGCTGAGGCACAAAAAGAGCTTAGTTAGAAATATTCCTGGTTTTCTGTTAAGATTAGTGGTTACATCCCTTTTTGAAGTTGTACCTGTGTGCACATCTGCATCAGCACTGATTCTGAGGTGATTTTTATCCTCATTTCCCCATTTTGCCTCCAAAACCCCAGCGTGGTGTTTTTTCAAGAGCTTTAACAGAGTAGATCCACATGGGGAGACAATTTAATGGCTCAGCCTTCAAACCAGGCAGCTTTTGTGTTGGGAGGGGGAGATGCAGATGCCCTGAAATACGTCCTGGCATCTTTTTGGGAACAAGGAATAGCCAGAAATACATGGGAAGCTACTGCTGTGATCTTCTCCAAGGTTTTCTCTAGGATCTTTCATCCATGCAGCAGTGGGACCCACGCTCCCCAGTGGGACCAGGTGGTTGTAATAAATTATATTATCAAAAGCTACAAAAATAAATAAAAAAAAATCAATAGCAGAACATGTTTCAGGACGTCGCAAAATATACAGAGGGACTGGTGATGGAAGAGGATGAGCTGGTTGGGCATTAACTGGGAATAAATTCCAGGATTGGTGCCTGGGGGGTTGTGGCAGGGGCTAAAAGTGCTGCAGGAGGAGATCAGGATCTCTCTGTGTTCCCAAGTGCGATGATAAAACACCTGCATTGTGTCTCTGGAGATGTTTCCCACTGGAACAAACCTTCAGCAAATCTGTCTGGTGTTGCTCTGTGGGGAGAGACGCTCGGGGGGCAGTTTCTCTAGGAAAAGCCTCAGGGAATCTCCATGTTGAGTGATCATGGAATCATGGAGTGGTTTGGGATGGAAGGGACATTAAATCCCATCCAGTGGCACCCCTGCCATGGCAGGGACACCTCCCACTGTCCCAGGCTGCTCCAAGCCCCATCCAACCTGGCCTTGGACACTTCCAGGGTTCCAGGGGCAGCCACAGCAAATCTGGGCAACTTGAGGGCCTCCCCACCCTCACAGGGAACAATTCCTTCCCAATATCCCATCTAAACCTCCCCTTTTTCAGTTTAAAACCATTTCAACATCTCCATTCCCAATCCAAAGCCTGGCACAGAACAATCACTTCAAGGTTAAAGTCCTGCTTAACCTTGAGGGTGGACTTTGGAATTAAAGAATTTAATGGCTTAAAGCTCCTCCAAATTGTTACATTCCCATCATGAGACAACACACAGGATTTACATCATAAGGTCAGGTTTTTCCTAAATTAATTAACTTTTAATATCAGTTTTAAAACAGAGGTGGTCTTAGTGCACAGAAAACCTGCTTGCAAATGCTTCACGAGTAGCGAAATATATGGGGGATGTCTGACAAAGGTTAAAGCAGCAACACTGGCTCAGTGTTTTATATTTCATCTAAATTTTTTTTTTTGGTGTTTATACAGCGCTACGACTCACACATTTCAAGCACTAAGTGCAAATCATTTCTCTTCTACCACTGAGTGTTCCCATTCATCATCTGCATTACCCTTTCCTAAAGCAAGCAAAAAATAAAAAGCATTTAAAAAAAACAACGGCACTGAATTACTGGTTTTTTATGCTCTTGAAAAGAAGGAAAAAAAAAACCTCCTTTGTTGTGTCAGGACAAGAGCAATCGAGATTAAATCATAGGGAAGATGATTCTGCTCAGGAGTGATGGAATTTTTGGGAAGTAGATGCTCCATAAACAAGGAAGGATGTTTGGCTGATCAGGTCTTAGGGAAGACAAATGGACTTGATGACTCTTGATTGTGGGACATTTTCCTAAATTATGCCCTTGAACCCTTTTTTTTCCCCCAAAAAATATGATAACCTCGAGGAAGCTGAAAGGTTTGTTGGCAGAAATGTCCAGTTCATCATTAAAAGAGGACACTAAAAAAGGGAAACCAAAGAAAAACTGATTTTGCAATCTAGATACAAAAGAATATTTTCTGTTTTTTCTCTTCATTTTGACAAGGGATTCCTCTGCACTGTGGAAATTGTTGAAACATTGGACTGATAAATTCTGCTAATTTTAAGATGACCCATGAAAAGGAGACAAAGTAGCTCAGAAATGAAAAAAAACCCAAATTAAATCTTAGGTATTCAATAAATATTTGTATATAAGCAACAAAAGTTTATAAAGGGACAATGTTCTGTGTTACTTAAAATGTTGTTTGTATGATTTTTACAAATATTATTATATTTAGATTATTTTAAAACAGCAGAATTTTTGCCAGTGAAGGCAGGTTTACCCTGGGCAAGGCAAGCAAGGTGAAAATGTGTGTCCAAAATCCTCAGAGAACGGTGAGTTCTCCACTTTTCTCTTTGAGTGCCTTCCCTTTGCTGACCACAGCTCCTGTTCCTGGGATTTGTGGCCTGAGCCATTTCTGGAAGGGCTCAGAGAGGAGCAGGATGAGGATCAGATACAAGGTCCTTGCAATCAATAATTTTCCTCTCGACCTCAGGTAGCTCATGTTTTATTTACAGGTGCAATTGCAGACTTGTCAGGAGCCATTTGAGAAGGCACAGATTAAAAGGAAGTTAAAGTAGCTCCGGTCTTATGGGAAATGCTCTCCTTGGATTTTGGTCACCATTCCTGCAGAAGTTGCTCCTCCAAAGCGTGGGCAGATGCCACCTTCAGCACCCTCTGTGTATCCCAAGCAGTCCTGGATCTGCATCCCAGGGCTCCTGATGAAAATTAGGCAAGATATTGCATTTTAAAAGTGAGAGTAGCATTGGGAATATCTCAGTTTTTGGGATATTTGTGTCTTTGAGGTACATTACCTGAAGGAGGGTATTTTTCCACATCTGACCACCGTTCCCATTCGCATTGCTGCTAGAGCATGAAAAACGAAAGAGGGGAAAGATGAGCCAATTAAAATCTCACGGAGAAACGGATCTGTTATAAACACAGACTGGGCAAAAACGAAGTCTTCCAATTTGTTGAAAAAGTGTGAGTGACAATCCCAGAAAGGTCAGAGATTATTTGAGCAAAGTGCTCCAAGTTTCATCCACCAAAATCTGAAATACAGGAGATTTATCAGTGACTTGTTCCCTGTAGGAGCATCCAGCTTTATGGTGAATTAGGAATGCTGAGCACGGACAATTAGGAGGTTCATTCTGCTAAATTGTTTTAATTATTCTTGGCAGCGACAGGACAATTCTATAAGAGTTATTTATGATTTTTTTTAATTAATTGAGGAATTTAAATGAGGCACTCGAAACAATGGTGCACTTGATTAAATATGCACGGTGCAATTGGCAATGAACCCTGGAGCTGAACGCTGTACTTGTCCAGCCTGGATGGCTTCCCTGCTTCTCCTGAGCAGGAATTTTAAATATTTGATGCATTTGTTGCTCATAAATTTCACAGAATCGCAGAAGGGTTTGGGTTTGGACGCACCTCAAAGATCATCTCATTCCAAACCTCTGCCTTGGGCAGGGAATATTCCACTCCAATGATTTCCCTTGTCGATGTTTTCATTGAAGGTGTCAAACAAAATCAAGTCTCTGATGCACTGATAAATTCTTGCAAACTCCCATACATGTTGCAGATGAGATTTTTCAGGAGAAACCGGAATTTTTCTTGGTCTCTTCCCAGAATTTTCCTTCATCTTCTTCCCATCCAAGTGAAAAACCAACTTCTTTAGGTGGGGGCAGAATGAGGGCAGTGCAGGGACTTCTGATAATGTCACCCTCTTTAAAAGGATGGACTGACAACAGTGTGAGGAGAGTTTTCTGACAAACACAGTCACATTTTAGAATGGGAAGCCTTAATTTTGACAGTCTCTACACCTCATTCAGCAAAATTTTTTGTCCAGTGAATTGTCTAAATTTTGAATTCTCAAACACACAATTTTCAGTGTATAGCTAAAAACAATGAGGATTTGAATCCCATCCTGCCAGGTAGCCTCACACAACCTCACAACCCCTTCTTTTTAAACCAAAATAATCCCTTTATTAGTGGTGAAACAAAATTAGAGAAGAGCAGTTCTGTTGCTGAAGAGCTTAAAATCTAAATAAAAGTATTCTGGTGATTCCTATCCCCCTTCAAATAGTTTTTGTAGCATTTAAAGATTCTGTTACTCAAAATAAATATTTTGTGTAGAACAGTGCCTTGCAAGATGCTGCAGGGTTGTTGGTAAATGCTGGTTGAAAATTTTGGTGTTTGGATGCTTAAATAGAGCAGAAAAGAACTAAGAGAGTAGAAAATTGAAGTTCCAAATAGAAAATAGAATATGGAGGAGAGAGAGAGAAGAGAAAGAAGAGAAGAGAAGAGAAGAGAAGAGAAGAGAAGAGAAGAGAAGAGAAGAGAAGAGAAGAGAAGAGAAGAGAAGAGAAGAGAAGAGAAGAGAAGAGAAGAGAAGAGAAGAGAAGAGAGAAGATACAGAAGATGTAAAATAGTGACAGATTGGACAGAACTATTTGACTTTTTGAAACTGTTGTAGAAACTTTTATGGAATATTTTGGCTTTGTTTTCCTGGTCATAAAAGTTTTAAACCCAACCAACATCCAGAACTGGAGGAGGATGCACCTTTCCATTTCACCAGTTTTATTTTCCTCTAATCATCAGGTTTAGCAGCATCCTTCCACTGCCCCCAAAATCTAAAAACCATAAAAATCACTGAGCTCTAAAAAAGAACTCTTTGGCTTCTCTGGAGCAGTGCTGGCTGTTCCAGGCTGTTTAATCGAGGTTCCAAACCTCCATCCCAGTGAACAGTCCGTGAACAAGATCCTTCCCATGGATCCACCCCAAAATCCCCACAGCTGGGACCCTGTGGGGGCTCAGGGCTCCTCTCTTCCCTCCCGCCGTCCAAAAGTCACCAAAGCCACCACGCATTTCAGGGTAGGGTTGGTGGGTTTGGGGTTTTATTGACGCTGATTTATTTTTAAGAGAGGAAAACACTTCATTAGCTGGTTTTGTATGAGAAACTTTGTGAAAACAGAGTTCTTTTAACAAGTCAGATTTCTCAAAATCTATTAATCTCCAGCCAGGAAGCAAGAAAGACACATAAAACTTGGGGGACGCATAAAAACTTCTCTGCAATGTCTAGTCCACCATTGGATTTTTGCTCCTTTTCTAACCTTAGGGCATGCAGTATTAGCTAATGGATTTTAAACCAGATATAGCTCAGTGGAGAAGGCTTTTCAATTTTATATGCGGCAGAAAAAGTGAGTTTTCACACAGAATTTATATTCCTTGCTGAATTGGAGTCCATTTGCCTTTGATCATCATAAAGAAATATAAATCAGCTGTAGCCTTCATTTTGATTATTTACCCTCTCCCACAGACCCCTTAGGCAGAAGAGACTCGTGTTTGCTCTTGATTAATTCGCTGTTGTATTTTTTAAAGGCGTGTGCTCCTTGTGGATGGGGGTAGCAGGAACACGAGGGGGTTTTTATTTCTGCTGGAAGCACTGGACAAGTCACATCCTTTCCTCTTATTAGTCCCGTTCCAGGAGAGGTGCAGACAAGCCATAAAAACCACCAGGCTTTAAACAAATGAGGTGGGAAGTGGTGGAGATGAGGGGGTTTTATAGAGCAGCTATTATTTCACATTTCTGCTGGGAAGAAAAAAAAGAAAAAAACCCACTATAATTTCTTAGCATTGCTCATAGGCACTGTTAAACCTGGAATTACTCAAAGTTAACCCACTGCACATTAATTAGAGATTGCTTGGGCTAAGCCAGATTTTCTGGAATCTTTTTAACATATGGGAAGGGGAAAAAAAATCCTTAAAAAACTCAGCTTGAGAGAAAACGTAAAGAAACTTTTGCCTCCTTCCTGCTAATTTACGGAATCCTGCAAATCCTGGGTTTTAGGGGAAACCTTGCGAAATGAGAAAGGCGATATTGCATTGTAGGGATGAGAAAGTCTCTTTTGTGTCTGATGGAAGAAGGTGGGTGAATGCAGATGGAGACAGGGAGTATCCTGTTGGATCTCAAACCCTGAGGCTGAAGGACTCGAGGCCGCCCACCACAAGAAATATTGTCCCAAAACTGCCAGCCCTGCTCGCCTCAAACCACAAAGTCCGAGCAGCAGAGGAAAATAAGGAATTCTGCATCTTTCCCACCCCAAAGTCCTGGAACTGGAGTTGGTGTTTGTATCCCAGATTGCTGCACACGGAGCTCCTGCTGTTGGTGCCATTAGCTGGGAAAATCCATCACTTTTCCCTCATTCCAACCGTTTTTGGTGACCGAATATTGAGTGGGTTTGGGTTGGTTGGTTTTGGTACTTGGTGTGGACAGAGACACGCCGGATTTGGGTGAGAGCAAGGAGCAGGTGCCATGGACGTGTGTCTGGGAGCTTGGGGACTCATCCAGGCTGAGTTTCATTGCTGATTCCAGCCCCAGGCCCCTGGCAGGAGTTTGGCCAGAAACCAACTTTTGCTTTGGTTCCTATTTTCCCGTGTTCATCGCTTTATCCCTCGCAGGTCCACAGGAATCACCCAACCTGAGTTTCCAAGATCAGCCCTCAGAGTAAACCACAAAATGTCCCAGCCCCAAGGTTCACATCAGAGCTTTGCTGCCAATTCAAGGCTTTTACTTTAACCCTCGTTGAAACAAAAAAATGATATAAATTTCCCATATTTTTCCTGATTTCAAGCATTAAATGCATTCCAAATTGCCTCCTCTGCTGCCTTTTTAACATGAAAAAAGTCACCAGATGGTAAATGTGTTTCAGATGTGTTGAACACCCTTCCTGAATTGCTTGGCAATGCCAGGGAATTTTTTTTTTCTCTTAGCCACCGGTAAGTGATGTAGAATAGAGAAAAAAATTAGTTAAAAAAGGATGGATGGATGGATGGATGGATGGATGGATGGATGGATGGATGGATGGATGGATGGATGGACAACTACAAATTGAATGTGATTATCACTCTTCATTTTTATATAAATCTCTTATAATCAATGCTAAATATCCATGTTGTTAAAAGAAAGAATATTTTAGGGTCTGCAATTAATTTTGCAGGTGTTGCCTTGAATTTAAAAAACTCTCTTCTACCTTTCCCAGGTCTGTAATTAGGATTTTTCAAGCTTGACTTTCAAAAAAAGATCAGAAAAGAGAGTGGTGTTACATATGCACTCCCAAGCTGCATGCAAGGAATAAAAATGTTATTCTTGGCCACACTGTTATCAGTAAGACATTATTAATGCATCCAAAGTTATTAAAATATAACTATTAGTCGATATATTGATGTTGCTTGCTGTCCAAATTTACTCCTGCAGAGTTTAAATACTTGAGGCTGCATTACTGTTGGCAATAAAAGATATTTAAAGTGCAGGAAAGGTACAGATATTCAGAAGCATTTTATGAGGTTAATGTGGAATATTTAGGTTAAATTAAGTTAAATTTGGCTGTGAAGGTGAATGGATAATTGATAAAGGAATGTCCTAAAACAAGAGGGAGGCCTTCAGCTGGTTCTTGAGCCATTAAAATGAGCATATTTTGCTTTAGAGTGGTACCTGCAATGTCCTTTAATTCTTATACAAAGCCCCCAGATAGAATTTTTAAGAAGGATTTTGGGAGTTCTTCTTAGACATCAATGAGCATCAGGAATATGGAAAAGGCAGCTCGGATTTTGGGAGTCAACAGAAACACACGGAAGAGCCAGGCTGGTGCTGCTCTCCCCTGGAAAACTCCTCCTTGGTGTTTTTCAGATGATTTGAGCTATCAAAAACTCAAATGTGCAAAAATTGTCCTGAAACCCCTTGAGAAATAAAAGGCCTCGTTGTTGACAAAAACAATGGCTGTGCTCCTTGCTTTTGGTTCTGACAGGAGGAGCTCCAAACCATCGATCCAAAGCAGTGCTGGATTTTCCTTTGGCAGAACTGTCCCCTGGGGACGCCGTGCTGTCACACTGGGAAGTTTCCCTGGGAGTTAAAGCACTGCATTTATACCTGAGGTACAGTTCCTCACCCCGAATATTTGCAAATCAAGCAGAGCAGACTGAGGAACCTGTTCTTATCTTGTTTCTTCTGCCCTTTTTTTTTTTTTTTTTGTTAATTGGAGAAATGAATTCACATTTTTCTATTGTCCAGGCCAATGACCGCCCAACCTGCTGCTCATGCACTCTCTACGAATACATTAATTTTTCTAAAAAGCTAAACATAAAAACTGGGAGCTATCACAGGGATTTTTGGGAAGGATTTCTGCACTGGAGGCTGCTGTTTGCCAGCTGTTTTGTGCTCTGTGTGTGAGACATCTGCCTGCAGCAGCAGCCAGAACAAAATCCTGCAGGGTCAGCGCTGATGGCGGCTGCTGCTGCTGCTTTGCAATTCTTTGGTGGCAGTGACAGATTCTCCAACAAATTGGTGCTCGGATTCCAGGGGAAAATTCCTCAGCAGATTCCAGCTCTGTCACAGGGGTCAGAGGCAGAGCCTAATCTGTGTCACCATCCTGGCACCGCCTGCCTCCCCTGCTCAGGGAGTGGCTTCCTCCTGCCCCTGCCTCAGTGGCACAGAGTAAATGCTGAAATATTGCCCCAGCCCACCCCTAGAAACGTTTCAGTACATATTTAGTGGTTTTCTTGCTTGTGTGAGAGACAGGAGAAGGAAAAATAGAGGAGTCCATCACACAGGAACCTGTTTGTCCTGTCCCCACCAGCTGTTTGTACCACAGGCCAAGACCACAGATAGGGAAATAGATAAATTCTCTCCTCCCCTCCCTTGGGGGAGAGCAAACTGGGGGTAAATGACTTTATTACCTGAAGCTTTAATTGGAGGATTAACCCCTGATATGCAAATGGACCAAACTTATAATTGTCTTATGAAAATGAAAAACTTGTGACCATTGTCCACATTGGGTGTAGCCTGTGGGAGGCTTCTGACTGCCCAAGATGTTTGAAGGCCTTTAATAAACACCTGCTTTTATTATTTTAACCTTGTCTGGCCTCTGTTCCAGGCAGCCACTCCAAGGCATTGGCTGCAGAGGGAGTTGGGTCCATCAGCCATCCCATTGCTCTGAAGTTGTTAGAGACAAACACAGCTCCCCCAGCCCCAGCTGCCAGCCTGGTTAATCAGATCCTCTCTCATTTGCTGCCTTTTCCACCAGCTCCAAACTAGAGCCCGGATCCCTCCAGCCTGGGAGGATTCCAGCTCACCAAGGGGCTCTGGAAGCGCAGAGGCCGCAGGAAATTGTGATTATTTTGCCAAGGGGATCAAAGCAAAGCTCTGTGCTCTCCCAGAGCAAATCAGTCTTGATCATGGTAATTGAGAGGTGCATTTCTTTCTGCTGATGGCTCCCATCTTTGGAGAGCTGCTTTTCAGCCTGGAATATCACTCGTTTCCTTCCCTCCAACACCAAATGAGCAGGTGTAGAGTTTTATCCTTTGCCAACCCTATAATCTGCCGTTATTTCCGCGAGGTAGCCCTTGGAGTCAGGTATTTCAATGCCAGTGATTCGATTCCTTGAGCAGTGTTTACATAAATAAAATATGCCAGAGCAATCCAATTTGGAGCCTACGTGATTGCCTTCCCTCCCTTTGATCCCCGAACACTTGAAATGTGATTCCTCTCCTCAGCTCAGATCTTGTCAAACAGAAACTTCTCCAAGCTGCAGTCAGTCGAGACCCATCAGTTTTAACAACCTTCACTCACAAAAAAAAAAAAAAGAAAATTAAATAAAATAAAAAAAAAGAAATTAATAACCTTATTCCCAGAAAAGTGATGAGTGGAACAATTTTTTGTGGCTTTAAATTATTGATTGCCCTTAAGCGTTTCATTTCAAGCCTTTTCAAAGGGGAAGCAAACAAGAATGTAATTTACAAATAAAAATCAGTTTAATGGAAAAAAAGTCCATAAGACAAATTGATTATGATTCTGGTATGGTTTTGATGAAGAATATTTTAAAATTATTTGGGAAGCTAATTTTCAAGTTACATTCCTGAACTCGTTATTGACTGAACCTCCCAATGTACATATGGATGAAAACTAAAAAGAGAAAGCTGATTAGAGAATGACAGAGATTTTCTAAAAGGGAGATTTACTGAAACGGATCCTTACTTGCTAAGGCTGCAGAATGTATTTATATAAGTGATTCACCATACGGATGTGGGAAAATGTTCAAATATTTGTGTATCAAGTTTCAGACTCCCATAAATGTTTGCTATAGAAAGTAACGCCGACTATAAAATCTCTCTTTGCCATAGAAAGCAACGCCGCCTATAAAATATCTCTTGGCTCCAAATTGTGCATTTAATTCAGGAAACCCTAAATGACAGCATGAACCCAATGCAGAAGTTTGTTGGGTTCTTTTTCTTTTTTTGGCTACCATCACGAGTCTGAATTCCTGATCAGACCCTTCCTGCCAAACCCACGTTTCCATAAGAATTCCTGCATCCAGTGCTTTTCAGATCTTGGAATTATAGATCCTGTTAGGACTTGGCCCAAAAATCAGCACCAGCAGCTTGTGAGGGGCTGTGTCTGGTACAAGAAATCCCTCAGGTCTTGCTGAAAATTCCCCATCTCTTGCTGGATGGAGGAATCCTGCCCTGGTTGTGGTGCAGGATCGGTTGCTGGTTAGTGCAGCTCAGGTTAGGAAAGGTGGAGGAGCTCTGAAATAAAAGATGGATTTAAAAACTTTTATTTGAACAGTATCTATTAAAAAGTGTCTGGGGCGCCACGTCCTGCAGCTAGAATTGGAAAAAATTGGAATAATGCAGAGTTACCACTCAACTCCCTCAGGATAAAAAGAGCTGGCTGCCCAAAGCCCAGGTGGAACAGAGAGTGAATGAAGACTGACAACTAAATTGTACTTACACCCATGGAATCGTGGAATTCCAGAATGGTTTGGGTTGGAAAGGAACCTTAAAGATCACCTTGTTCTAACCTCTTTCCATTGGCAGGGAATTTTTCACCATCCCAAGCTGCTCCAAGACCCACCCAGCCAGACACTGATGAACAAATCTTAGTCACAACAAATCCCTGCATATTCAAATTAAGTTATTGTCAGATTTACTCTTCTGTTCTGTTTTCACTCTGCAATGTAACAAACAGATTGTTTTCCTCAGTGCAATGAATTTGAATAAAAATGAAGAAATTTAATATCTCACTATCTTTTTACAGTTTGGAAAACAAGAACTTGAGGAGAAAATGCAGTGTGACACAGCCATTGCTGCAAACGTTGTATGTTAATTTTGATAACTGAAAATTTCCAGACAACATAATTATCTGACATAGTTCTTAAAAAAAAACAAAAAACTGCTACTGTGGTGTGAACTTAGAAAGTGCTTAGATTTGGGAACATCTTTTTGCTGAGAGGTCAGGGCAGGGTATTAGCAGCTGAAAATCGTGTCATTATTCACAGGGCTGCAGTTCAGCCGGGCTAAAATACGACCCGTTGTCATTTACCAGGCACCAAAAAATCATAAAAAACCCCTTTGAATCATGTAATCACGGGCACCTCCGGGACAGCCTCTTTGTCCTGAAGAAGAAGTGAGCATATTTTAGAAAGCACATCCACTTTATGTCTTCATCCAAGGAAACAACCACAAATCAATTGGATTAGAGCCGTGCCTGGGCGATGCAGGAGTTGAGGTTGTGCATGTCAGCATTTCCATTAGGCTGATCAGTAACCCGCTGTGAAAAACCTCCCCAGCAGCCTGCATGGGCTCTGCAAATAAGTTGTCTTATTATTTCCCTCAAATTTTTAAATCATTGGTCATTTGGAACTCGTGTCAGCTTCATTTTGCTGGCTGGGAGACTGCCAGCTTCGAGAACATCCTTGGGCAGATATTTATACCTGAGGTACCAGGTGTGGATTGAATTTATCTGCTCAGGGGGGGAAAATGAATGCTCAGCTGGTCCCTGCTGGTGGTGATGGAGGAGTTAAGGCTCCCAGCAATTTGGTGGAATGTAAACTTTAAAAAAAAAATTATTAATAAAAAATGATCCAGCAAGTTTAGTCACCCTGGGTTTCTTTAATGAAAAGATCTTTAAATATATAAACACAGAGAGTAAATATTCAGCTAAAAATGATTCACAGATGCATTTTTAAAGCTTTGGTGACAGGTTTTAATATAAAGTTTAAACAAAATTACCAGAATAAAGCTTGTGGATATTGAATTCTTGACTTTGTTATTCTTTTAAGAATATATGATCTGTTCAGCGACAGAGATAAAAAAAGTATTGCAAAACAGACAAGATCTTAAATAGGCCAAATTAACCTTGAAGGGAGAAAAAAGCTAAGCTACACGAACTCCAAGTGGGAACAGAAGACTCAATAAGTCACAGGCTGTTGTTTCACTGCAAATTCTGAGTGCAAACCATTAGGTAGGAGGAAAAAAAGGGGAACATTTCATACAAAATACTTTCCCAGTCACTCCTGAGAAAATGAGGTCACTCAGGGGATTCATTTTCTTTGACACACCAGAGTCCTACAGGGGCTGGGTGGAAGGCATCTCTGGTGATCAGCCAGCCCAATCCCTGCTGGAGCAAGGGCTGGGCTTTGAAAATCTCCAGGGAGGGAGGTTCCAGTACCTCGCTGGACAAGCTGATCCCACTGGCCTTGACTGTGGAGGCCAGTGGGCCTGCTGACCAGGACTCTGAAACAGCCTACTGGGGACAGAGCCCCTGGGGCCGTGTTATTCTCCATATGGCTTAGGGTGATCCAAAGTTCTCCAAGATATCCTGAGGCCTTATGTACATTTGTTTTAATTCCATTCTTCCAGGTTGGCCCGTTGGCCTTCCCACTCCTTTTGTCCTCATATGGCATTTCTCTAGAAGGTTCTCCTCAGTTTGATGCCCCATTGGCCCCTTCTCATTGGCCCCTCCTCCTGCCCCTCCTCATTGGTTCCCCAACCCATCCATCAGCATTGTACCACCCCTGGCCGTTTCCCTATTGGTTGTTGTAAACCCCGCCCCTTTTGTCCTTATATGGAATTTCTCCAGAATGTTCTCCCCATTTCAACGCCCCATTGGCCCCTTGGCCTTCCTGCCCCTATTGTCCTTATATGGAATTTCTCTGTAATGTTGTCCCCAGTTCAACGCTTCATTGGCCCCTTGGTCCTTGGTCCCTCCTCCTGCCCCTCCTCATTGGTTCCCAACTCATCAGCATTGTACCGCCCCCAGCCCTCTCCCTATTGGTTGTTGTAATCCCCGCCCCTTTTGGTATTTAAGGACCGGCTTCCTTCTTTTTGCCGTTTTTGTCACTGGACCCTTCAGGCTGTGAAATAAATGGGGCCCTTGGGACCTACTCAGAGCCTCCTGTGTGCTCCTTGCTGCTGCTGTGATTGCTTCTTCCCTGTGCCCGTGTGTGAGCTGGTCACTGGGAGTGTGTGTGTGTGCTGGTCAGTGTGAGTGTGTACTGGTCAGTGTGAGTGTGTGCTGGTCACTGTGAGTGTGTGTGTGTGTGTGCTGGTCACTGTGAGTGTGTGCTGGTCACTGAGTGTGAGTGTGTGTGCTGGTCACTGTGAGTGTGTGTGAGTGTGCTGGTCACTGTGAGTGTGTGCTGGTCACTGTGAGTGTGAGCGTGTGTGTGAGTGCTGGTCACTGTGAGTGTCAGTGTGCTGGTCACTGTGAGTGTGTGTGTGTGTGAGTGCTGGTCACTGTGAGTGTGTGTGTGCCGGTCACTGTGAGTGTGAGTGTGCTGGTCACTGTGAGTGTGTGTGTGTGTGCTGGTCACTGAGTGTGAGTGTGCTGGTCAGTGTGAGTGTGTGTGTGTGTGCTGGTCACTGTGAGTGTGCATGTGCTGGTCACTGTGAGTGTGTGCTGGTCAGTGTGAGTGTGTGCTGGTCACTGTGAGTGTGTGAGTGTGCTGGTCACTGAGTGTGAGCTGGTCACTGTGAGTGTCAGAGTGCTGGTCACTGTGAGTGTGTACTTCCTGCATTGTCCTGTCACCCCAGCCTGGGAAGATGCTCTCAGAAGTCACAGCCCTGCCTGGCTGGACACCCCCAGGCCCCAGAGATACTTGACTCCCTTCTCTTGGGCTGAAACACAGCTTCATCTTTCATCTTGTGCTTGGAGGCTCTTGGCCAGCACTGAGAAGAACCTCTGGGCCATCCCAGCTCCAATCCAGGAATCCTCCTCATTGCCCTTTGCTGGAATGGCTCCAGTGAGTCCTTGTCCTGTCCTGGGGACACCAGCACTGGACCTTTGATGGATTTAATGAGGTTCCAGTTGGTTTCTCCAGCATGTCCAGGCCCTGCTGGATGGCAGCCGCTCCTCCCTGTCCTGTATCACCTGCAGACCTGCTGAGGTTGCGTTTTGTCCCATCCAAAGTCTCTAACGAGGAGGTTAAACAGTGTCTGTACCAAGGGAAGGACCTGCTGTACCCTCAGATATAATAAATTAGATTTCTACACAAGATGAGTGTTCATTAAATGAAAACGATGCAAAATCTTCCTCCATTTTCCCCCTCACTGGCACTGCAGAATAGGACACAAGTGCACCTTCAGAAACAAAATTAATATATTCAAATTAGGGGTTTGCATCTTGAAAACAAGCTCTAAATATCCTTTAAAATACATTCAATCTCTTTTTAGGCCATCAGGAAGGAACATTCAATTTGTTAGCCAACTAACCGAGCAAAAAAAGAATTTACATATAAATTTTTAACAATGCGTTTGGAAATTAAATCTGGGTTGCGTTGACCTCTGTGCCTGTGTTAAGCCCAGCTCTACTCTTCACTATCACCACCCAGAAAAAAGGTGGTTTTGGCAAAGTGCTCTTTGGAAAGGCCCTTCAAAAAGGGCACGTGGAAGTTGAAAAATAAAAATTTAATTGTTTGGCTTGCGGTTTGCCCTGTAGAATATTGATAATAATGTTTTATCTAAGATAGTTATAATTGGTTTCTTTCAGGAGGCCACATTATAATCACATTAAGACACTTCAGGGCGTCTGCCCTAACAATGGCAGGTCCTGCTGGGCCTTATTACTTAAATATGCTCACAGTGGCTCTCCCTGCTGCCTCCTCATTTATCTTTTCTGGGCAGAGATTGATCCCAACTTTCCCCAAGTTGTATTTATTTTGCTAAGCAGAGCATTGATCGATGCCATATGAGCTGAGACAATCAAACTCATTTTTCTAGTGAGAGATTTCCCAGAAAGCCTCGTGAAATTTCTTTGTTTGGACCATATCTTAGAGTTAATTACTCCATGCAGAGAAAGAGAGATGATAACCAAGGGATCAAACAAGGATAATTGTTTCCCCCATTTGGCAGGACTCTGCTGGAAAATTTGGATATTCCTGGGAGGTTAATGGGAGTCCAAACTCATGGACTGCTCATCCCACAAAGCCAGACACGTCCAGTTGGGTTGGTCTGAGGTTGTTGTAGGGCACTGATTCACTGGGGAAAAAGAATTTGGGAATATAGGAATAAATAAATATATAGAGAGCAGCCACTGTGGCAGCCCCATGGTGAGTGGATGTGAGATGGGACATTAAACACCTCTCACTGAAATACAGACACACTCCACTGTAAAACTGCTTGGAAAAGCAACCAGCAGCTTCCAGAGTGCTGCAGCCACATTTTAAACATCATTTTAGTGATATTAATTTCACCAGTTTACTTAGGGTTCATTTCAAGGCAAAAAACCAGCCAAACACAATAAAGTGTATAGAACTTTAAAGTTGCTTTAATACTTGAATTTAAAGAAATTCCTCAGTAAACCAAAGTCCTTCTGGGTCACATTCTCCTTCCCACCATTCCTGAGTGGGAATTCTCCTGGAGCACAGCCCAAGGCCAGCAACAGCACCCCAGGGGTGCCCTCATCTGGATTCTCTTGTCTCCAATAAAAAGTGAACTCATCTTTATTATCAGTGCCAGCACCAATATCCTCCCTCTCCTCCGGCTTCTGGCTTTGAACAAAAATGGCAGGAATTTAATCTCTCCGAGATCTCCATCTCTTTGTTAAATTTCATTATAAATACTTAATGGGCTAAAAAAGCATTAGCGCAGATACTCAGGGAGGTAAACAGACTCAATTGTACAATCTTTTAATATATATTTAGTTTATATCTGTAACTCATGCATCTCTAAAAATAAATCTCACCTTGGCCATGTTGCCAGCCTTTTCGTACTTCTCCAGGAACATTAGAAAGTAAAATCCTTGCTAGCAGCAAGCGCAATTAAAGCTAATTTTGCCTCAGCCTCATTCCCCAGATGACAAAGCACAAAGCCTGCGTTTGGTACAGGTGAAGCACCAGCAGTTTGGCAGTGACGTGCTCAGGTAATGAGCGAATTCCCTCCTGGTTTGTTCACTCAGCGTGGCCTAAATTAGTTCTGGAGCTCCCTCGTACCCCAAGCCAGGAGCATTTGCATCAAACACACAGCAGTGCATGGAAACCTTCAGAAAAATATGCAGCAAGGGGTAGGAATTAAATCCTGATGTTCCACCACTCTTCTGGGCTTGTAATCCGACCCAAACTGCGGGGTTTTTGAAGCTGAAAAGTGGGGGGAAAACATCCTAATGTAGGATAAATAGCATTGCAAAACATCCTGATGTGGGATAAACAGCATTGCTCTGAGGATGTTCTCCAGAGGAATTGAAATGGAAACCACACATTAATGCCATTAATGGCGCTTTATCCGAGAGTTTTCTTCCCATTGCAGGATCCAAGGGCTCGAGTTGCACATTAATATCTGTTTTATGGTTCCCTCCGTCCCAGAACTAGCCATAATTTCATTATCAATTCCAGACATCCCCGTCTGAGATGTATTTTCGGTGTTTACAATGCTTTTCAAAACAGAGCTAATGAACTGTGTGTTTTAAAGGATTCTGGGGGGTTTGAGGGCAGGCCTGGTGTTAGAGATGGAGAGGAAATGGCAGCAATAAAGTTCAAATGATGCCTGGTGTACAAATAAAACTTGCAAGCAGCAAGGGCTCTATCTTTGCATAATTGTGACTCATCTGAGCTCTCTGAGAACAGGGAGGGGAAACCATGAAATGCTCAGAGAAAGGAAGAAGTTGTCCTTGAGAAAAGAAGAATTTCTCCACGCCGAGTTCATGTCTGCCACCAGCTCCTCAGCTGTCTAAACACACCCAGAGATGATACCCTCAAATTCAATCTGCGCATTAAAAAATAAAGAAAAATTACAAATATTCACAATTCCCTAATTTTTTTTTTCCTGGATATTCTACTTGAGTCTGATTTCTCCCACCCCTGGTTATTTTTTGTGTTTATTCTTCCTCCTTTTTCCTTCCTCTTTGCCTGCTTTGTCCGGACACATTGCCCAGATTTGATCACAGCTGAGAACAGAGATCCCACTTCCATTTCTACTTCTGATCACTCTCAGGCCTCTCTCTACCCCAGCTTTTCAGTCTGAATATCTGTGGAGATATTTCAGATAACCCCATGTGTCTCTCTGATATTTCATACTTGGAATTGTTTTGTTTTCTCATATGTAATAACCTATCCTTTCCTCATCCTCTCTAGAGCATCTAAATATCTTCTTTCACAATTTAACTGTTCTTACACCCCTTATATCCTTTAGCAGCTCTAATTATTTTTTATCTGCAGAAACATTGTGCAGATAAAAAATAATTCCTCAAAACCTTTTTTGTTTGCGTTTAACATGCACAACAATATTTGGGCAGATGAGACTTTTATGGGAGCAAAATGATCTGCAGCCCCCAAATGCAGGCTGTAAACTCACATTAAAACAGGAACACGTACATTAAAACCAAGCAAATTAGAGAAATTTACAGATATTCTGGGAAAACCCTGACCTTGAACTGTCTGAGTGCTGTAACAAGGCTGTAAAGCTCCAGCATGTGCTGCATCACAGCACGTTCTGTTATCAGCACCTTTGGAGATGACAGAAGAGACATATTTTTTGCAGGATCAGTTCAGGCAGCCTAAACCAGACACTTAAAATAGGTCAAGGAATTGGACGTTGCAGCACTTAGGAGTCATTAATTCCAGTGATCAGCTCAAATGCAGATGTCTGCGCTGTCAGAGGAGGGAGTTTGGCGAGACAGAGCTTTCCTCAGTGGGATTTCCCTCCCAGGAGCTTTTCCCTCTTTTCAGCAAGCATTTGTCCTTGGCTTTGTGGTAGAAATCCTTATCAAGACAAAAATTGCTATTTCTGCACCGAATCAGATGAGAGATGGTGAGAGCAGGGGGATCCCTCACAGACTTGCAGGAAAACCCTCAGTGCACAGCCCCTTTCTTTGATCCTGCAGGTTTTATCCAGGACAGAAGATTATGTAAAACCCTGTCCAACCCAAGCAGGTTCAGTTCTGCCTGCACAGAACTTTTCCTGCTGGAGATCTGTGCCACTCTTTGTTTTAAAGCATTGCAGGCTGACTTTTAACTTCTCCAGCAGCTGTGAACACGCTCAGAATTCTCTTCTGGAGTGTGGTGGGTCTATTTTGCCAGTGATGGATGAGCTGCCTCCAGAGGAAATCATTCTCCAGGTTCACGTGTTCCCCCTGCTTGCTTAGCTCCAGAACTTCTCCCCTGTGGGCAGAGACTTCAAAGGTCACTGTCTGTGTGTAGATAACCCAAAATTGCTGCAAGATCTCCCTGCTGCTCTCCTGACATCTCTGCAGTGGGGTTTCCTCCTCCAGGTGAGGTGAGGCCTCATTATCCCTCTCATTATTCTAAGGGAGGCAATTTAGCGATGCTTTTCCATCTGGAGTTCTCTTTCCCTGCTAAAAAGGAAAATTGAGCCTGAGACAGGATCATTTTATCACATTAGGGAGAGTTCTGGGTGCAGTTGTGGGATTTTTCTCCTCGGGAAGGATTTCACATGAGGAATGACTCTCCTTGTGCTGCTGGGGTGGATTCTCTCAGGTGAAGAACCTGCAGTTTATTAAATTATTTTTATCCAAGTTGGAAGCACATAGAGTGTCCAAAAAGAAAACCAGGAAAAGCTGTGTGGGAAGGGCCAATTACCAACATCCAGGCCAGAAATTCTGTTAAAAAAAGGAAGTTTTGAGTCCACTCTGGGATCACTCCATGGAAACACATCAACTACAGAGCATTGATTTGCAGAATTTTAGAGCTAGTATCTCTGTATATTCCTTAATCCTTTTTCTCCAAGGGAGATTATGATTAAATGCGTCCCAATGTTCCAAATCCAGCCAGGTCCCAAAAGCAGAGGAAGACTCTGGTAGGACTCTCCCAGCCTGTACCAGGCACAGAGGTGAGAGGAGAAACAAAAGGAGAGGAATCAGGATCTGACTCTGGCCAGGTCCTGAATAAATCTGGGATCCAGACACAGTCCAGAGTAATTAATTACCCTCCACAGCTCCATTAGTTTCTATTGCCTCTCAAAATTCTTGCCTAAACTTGTTTTGGCTTTTTTTTTTAATGCTTTCTTTTTCATTAGGAAAATTCTAGCATTCGGTTTGTGTTGGGAACGCTGCACTGAATAAACCCCCAGGAGACAAAAAGAAGGAGTTGGTGACAAAACACCCTTTTGTTCTGAGAGAAGCTGCCCTGAATTTAGCAGGGTTTCTGCTCCCACTTTTCAGAGGTGATGGGGAGTGGCCTTGGTTTCACAGGAGCTTGGAGAAAACACTTTCCTTGTGGTGCCTTTAGCTGGGAAAACCCTCCTCATAACCACTGATTTATAAACTAAGATAAACAAATTGAAACAATCACCTTAAAGAAAGACTTTCAAATTAGATGTGTGTATGTCTGATTGCCGTGTTACAATTTCTATCATTATTTTTAAACAGTTTGAGTGACTTCAGAAGGAGTTTCTGGACTCAGGATATTTTAAGTCCCTCCTGTTTCAGTGATGCTTGGGTTATTCCTTCTGCCAGACTTTCAGGAATATGATTTTTATAGAGATATTTCATGTATTAAAATTCTCAAAAGGAGAAGAAAATAACTTGCTGAAAAAAAAAACAAACCTGAAAACTAAAATATTAAAAATTTTTTTGTTGATAAGTAGGAAAATTTTTCTTTATAAGAAGTAGGAAAAGTCTGGTAATGTGGCCAAGGTGAAATTTATTTTTAGAGATGCATGAGTTACAGATACAAACTAAATTTATATAAAAAGATTGTACAATTGAGTCTGTTTATCTCCCCAGGTGTCTGTACTAATGATCTTTTACCCAATCAAGTATTTACAATGAAATTTAACAAAGACATGGAGATCTCGGAGAGATTAAATTTACAGCTGGATCCATAGAGATACCTGAAGGAAGGGAGAAATAACAGAAAAAATGAAGATGTCCAATGTGATAAATATCACTCAGCATTACCCACGTTGATCTCCGTGCACACATCACTTCAAGGGCATTTTGACTTTGATGTTTCATTAGAGGTTTGCTCCTGATCACTGCCAGTCTCCCGGTGCATTCCAGTGCCTGCACGTTGGTTTTTCTGAGATGTGGCTGCATTGGGTCATTTACTGTCCCCAATTCAGCGAGCAGCCCCTCACAGCCCTGAGAAAGAAGCCTGGCATGGCTCAGAGACAGCTCGTTAGGGCTTTGTCCAAAATAGCCTCTTCTGACTTCTCGCGGATTAAAGGAGCCTTAATGAGGGCTGGTGGCTGTGTTTACTTGAGGAATCCATTTGATAATGCTGTGATTACAAAAACAGACACTTCAGCTCAGCTGACCTGTCCTGGTTTAATTGTTTTTCCTGTGCAGAGCCTTTGCTGTGCAGGCAGGTGTCCCCAGCAATCAGTGTCAGGTACCAGGTCCCTCCCCTGGTGCCAAATGTTCCTCTGGGTCTGAGTGACCTCCGAGCCTCCATCCATGCATGTGCAGAGCCTGCAGTGCTCTGCCTGCTCTTCCCAAAGCCTTTCCCAGGATGAAGGATGAGCCGGGGTGGCCTCGGCTTCTGGAAATTGTCTGGAATTCTGTGTAAATGGCAGGATGAGCTAAAGCTTCGTTTCTGCACTGCAGGATTGGTTGAGGTGTGGAGGATTCTCCCCAGGGCAGGGGTGGAGTCACCATACCTGGATGTGCTAAAAGATGAGTAAGTCACAGATCATGGAATATTCTGAGTGGAAAAGGACCTACCTGGATCATCAAATCCATCTCTTAAGGGAATGACCCACTGAGTTGAGTATTTTGGTGATATGGTTTAGTGGGCAGGGATGGATTCAGGTAAAGGCTGGACTTTGGAGTCCTTTTCCAACCTTAATGATTTGATGATTCCATGATTGATGCTTTTGTACGAGCTTGGGACATGCCTGGGCTGGAGCTGGTGAGGAAGGGAGCTGGAAGTGATGGGAGGGATGGACAGGGCCAGAGCTCTGCATCCTCCTGGCTGCATGGGAGAGAGACAGAGCCAGCAGGTCCTGGCTGAAGGTACCCAAAATCCTCCCCAAACTGGGGCAAAACAGCAGCTGAATCCTGTCCTGCCCCAGGACTCACACACAGCTTCAGGAATCAGAGAGAATAATGGAATCATGGAATGGCTTGGGGTGGAAGGGACCTTAAAACTCGCCATGTTCCACCCCCTGCTATGGGGAGGGACATCTTGCATAGAGCAGGAATTCAGCTCTGTCTTGCATCCCTCAAGCGCCTGCTAATTAGGGAATATTCATTGTTGGTTGCAAGATTTTTTGGCACAACATTCCAATTTGCAAGGCACAGGTGGCCTTTGAGGGAATGAAACCCCTGAGATCCGAAGATTCCTTTATTCCTGCTCAATTTGAAGTTTATGTTGTTTTCCACAAGGTCCTGGTGGGACCCCAGCATTCTTAATCTACCAACTGCAGGTCCTCTAAAACAGAGGGGCTTAAGCCTCGCCATTTAATTTAGTCCAGATTTGAAAGTTTTTGCAGGATATCCTTTTAATTCACTTTTAATTCCTTTATACATTTTTAATTACATTATTAGAGTGCTTGTGTTGGAATTCACCTGGAGTGCTGCTCAGAGATAATTAGTTCAAGTAGAAGGGAGAAAGCCTATTGTGTTTGGGGCTGCTGAGGATTACTGGAATTCAGGGTATTCTGGCTCTTGAACTTCAAGATTTTGTGTTAATATGGTCCGAATGCAAATCTGCAAACACAATATTAACCTGGCAAGTGTGAATGGGAAGGAACAAAAAGCCAAGCAAACACCCACTTTACCTGGGAATCACAGAATGCTCATTATTAGACCTGTAGCAGTAGTGACACTCTTGCTGGATCTTGATTAAAAAATTAATTGCTGGCTCTCTATAAGAATAAAAAAAAAATAAGAAGAAAATGAAAAAGCAAGCAAGAAAAGAGATTTTTACAGAGCTGGAATGAATTGAAACACAACGAATTCCCAAATCCTGCAGCATAGAACTTATTCTAAGTTTTAACAGTCATTTCCCACCCGGGTCAATAAACCCTGGCAATGACAACAATTCCAGACACATTCCTATGTCAAACAGAGCTAATTTGTTCTTTAATTACCTTTGGAATTGAAAACAATAATGTTACACTTATGCTGTGGACCTGTAAATGTTCCTTTCACTGGTTTGAGTCTCTGAATTTTAGGGAGTCTCTTAACTGAGCAGTGGAAGAAAAGTTTGGTTCCTTCTGGTTCACCCGAGAAAAATTCACCGCTTGTAAAAGCCCAGTTTAATTTTAATTCTTTGCTCCCCTGATGACCACTCCTCTTAATTGGTTTTGGCTCAGAGTTCAGAACCTCACTGCTCACCAGAGAGGTGTAAAGCACAAATCAAGCTCCAGAATGGACTTGAGAGAAAGGTTTGGAGATTATTTTACAGAAAGCTGATATTGGGCCCAGATAGGAACTTTAATACCATTTTGCTTCCCTGGGAAAACAGTGGATTTCGCTGCAGCGTGAAGCACGGGCTGCTCCAAACCTGGTGAGTTGTATAAATGATAAATTTAAGCAGATGTTCCTTAAAATCTCCCTGACTCACTGATCTCTTAAGGAAAAAAAAAAAATGGAAAAAGAATAGGATTGTGTTAGCTGTGTTTTATACAAGTTCTCAAATGCTGAGGTGAGGAAATGGGAGCAAAACAACACCTGGAGTGGGAGATATGAAAATTTTAGAATCCCAAGTGCCTTGTTATTACTTTATATCTTAAGGCACTTCAAAAAAATTAAAAAACCGGTGAAATTAGGTGAAATGTTAGGCAAAATCTACAGAACAGCAGAAAGCATTTTTGGAATAGAGGATTTTGGAATTTGGAATTTTCACAACAATTTAGAAAATTGAATTTTTCTAATCAGACCTAAACACTGAGATTTAAGGATTAAGCAGAGATATTTCTTCAGAATTACAGTTAGGCATTTTTTGGTCCCTCCATCTTCAGTAAGGCAATATTAGTGATGAGGATTTGAAGTCACTCAACAACAGAGGGTCTCAGAATTGAAGAAAAAAATCCTAGTTTTCCAAAGGAAAAACCACTTTTTGTGATTGTCAATGGCCTTCCTCTATGTATTTCCCTCAAATCTGGATTTCTTCTCTGTGGTTTTACCATTCATCCTGATAAAACAGTCCTGGAGGAGAATTTAGGTGAAAGATAATCCCTCTCTGATGCCATGCACTGTCCAAGGACAAAGATCAAACAAGAGGAAATTCCCTTCTCTGCAGAGGATGTGAGTGGCTGGATCCCACACTTGAAACTCAATCCTCCTTTGGGCTCCAAGATATCAAGAAATCCCTGGAGACCACCCATATTCCAAATCCAGTATTTGTTTTATCTAGCAGTCAGAAAAAGGCCAAAGGTCCATTTTGAGATGACCAGCATTCTATGATTAAAGTCCATCAGCTCTTGAATTAAATATTAAAAAAGAATTTGTGGGTAGCATAAAATTTCTTTGTCTTTTGACCACACCACCCACAGGACTCTTAATCTCGCATAATTTAAACCAAGTGAAGAATTTGTCCAGCCCGTGGCTGCAATGTGGAGCTCACAGAACAATTAAAAGGTACCTTCAAGGCTCCTCCTGGGTGAGGAACTTGATGGATCCTCATTTCCCAGGCGTTCTGCTGGACCATCCAGCTGTGACTGACAGCTCTGATGGACTTGCACGAGGGAATGGAAATTAAATCCCCTTTTCTATCTTCGCTTTTCCTTGAGGTACCTTCCTTCAGCCGTGCAGCAAAATGTCATTTACAAGGACATTACGAATTTGCAGAGCAGAGAAAATCCCTTTTGGGGGGATGGAGGAACACATTGGGGATGGAGGAAATCTCCAGCTCCTGAAGGCCCCTCTATTTTTTAATGGCCTCGTCTTTCTGAAGGGAAGGGGTAGATGGTGCTCCTGTGGCAGCTGAGGGATTTCAGGGACATTTTTCAGTCTGGCCATGACAAATGCTGCAAGCCAGCAAAGCCAGGCTGTGTTTGTCACTGCTGCAGTAACAACCACCAGGAAATGTGAATTGCTGGCTTGGGCCTGATTCAGAACCTCTTAATGCCTTTGTAAGACCTGCCCGTGCAGACAGCTGGAAAAGGGGGCTGCTTTTTCTTGACCTATGTTTTTTCTGAGCATTCTGGGTTTGGTTTTTATATTTGTGGTGAGGTGAAATGTCAGGATTTCTGTTCTCCATAAGACAGGTCATCAATAAATTATATCAATCTAACGCGCTCATGGCCCTGATGGCAAAAACTTCTAACCCCAACAGCTCACACTTGTTGCTGTCTGAAGGATTTCAATCCTTTGGGAGCAAGTGAAAGTAATCTCTGCAAATGTGTGATTAGAGCTGGAGTGTCTCACCAACCTGCCTCAAAAGGCCTGTGTAAATTAAGGATCTCTGGGCATTTCTGCATATTCAGCCCACTCCTTTTATTTTGCACGCCATTATTTAATTTCCAGAATAACTCCCATCACTGTGGGTGACTAGATTTTGATTTCTTAGGAAGTTCTTCACCTTTTTTTTCGGCCCTGACCTGCCTGGAGCACTCTTCTGACCTCACTGAGAGCCACGTCCATGTGGATCAACTTTGGAGCCTTCCCGAGCCTCCTCTCCCAGCTTCAAACAACAGCTCAAACTTCCAGCTCAGAACTTTGCAGCTTTGGGTGCTGGCCAAAAACGATGCTGTCAAGCTGATATAAACCATCTGCTATTGTATTCACCATTTTTTTGGCGCTCTGTAACTCTCTGGTTTGGAGGCAAGTCCTTCAGCACAGCCCTTGAATGCTAAGTCTTGGGTGGAAGGGACAATATGGTCACAAACCATCAACTGAACCAAGCTCAGGGGAAGTAAAATAACATAACACCTCCACAGCCACCTGTGAGACACACAGAGGGTGCTGCTCAGCCTTGGTTCCCCCAGACTTGGAAGGAAAATTGTTTTTGTGATGACAACAAAGGCACAAGAACAGATTCAGAGCTTTATCTTTATCATCTTTTTCTTTTTCTTTTTCTTTTTCTTTTTCTTTTTCTTTTTCTTT
>JAHLSL010000060.1:2539242-2627880 GCA_025920805.1 Petroica traversi
TCTTTCTCTTTCTCTTTCTCTTTCTCTTTCTCTTTCTCTTTCTCTTTTTCCTTACCAAAATTTGCATCACTGCTTCCTGGACCAGATAAAACCATTACCAATGTTTATCCATTTGGTTGAAACCTTGGTCTCAGCTGGAGGGTTTCTTCAGAATGTGAACAATTCCACCAAAGAAAAAGTGGGAAATACTTTTATCACAGTATTTTGGCACGGTTTTTTGGTCAGAAAGGGAAAACACAACCAAAAGGCAATGATGCTGCTGTAGTTGGAGGTGTTCGTTGCAGGGGGTTGGACTTGAGGGATGTAAAGGTCCCTTCCAACCCAAACTGTTGTAAATAGTCCCTCTTCATCACACATTCCTCAAAAAGTCCTCAACAGATTCCGTGGCCCAAAACCATGACCCAAACTCCTCAGCTTTTCATAAGCACGAGGCTGGAGTGAAATGATACCCTAAGAAGTGCCAAACTTATTTTATTCAGGCAAATCACCTGGCTATCAGTTTTTTTGCCAGAGTTGACAGAAGGGTGAGAACAGCTGAGGCAAGATGATGACTCTGGAAAAATCCAAATAATAATGAAAATCTGCGAGAAGTAATAGTGCATTAAGTAATCTACTCCACCAGATTTTGGAGCATGCCACTCTCTAATCTCCCCGAAAATAAAACATCAGTATTTATCTGTCAACACTGCCTAATCCACAGTCAGCACCCTCAGAAATGGGCCCACATGGAATAAAGTCTGGCACAAGAGGCTGCTTTCCATCCCACACTCCTCAAAATGTCATGGAGTGACAAATGATTGGAGTTTGCAGCAGAAAGCCCTGCTGTCCAAGCTCTGAGATTTAAACAGACATATTTATGTGGTATTCCTCATCTGGCCCATCAGCTAATTAATTTTCTTCTTTTTTATTTTTTTTTAAATTTTCTATTTTAGAAGAGTGTTATAAAACTTTGCAGGCTATTGATGGGTTTGTCGTGGTGTTTTTATCCACTGACTCCACGGTACTTTAAGGAATATTTTTGGATAAAAAGTGTAAGAGAATGGAGGCTTTTGAACTTCCAATCCTCTCCATGTCAGGAGGTTTGCACAAAGCACAGAAATTATTTTGAGCCCAAACATTGTCTCTGAGTGTAATAGATGTGAAGCCAGAGCCCTTTGGCATCTCTGACACTCACCAATGTTGGGCTTGAGATCCTCCCACATGATTCTGACAAACCTGATTACTAAAAAATGATCAAATCTTTCCATGTGACATGCAGCACAGCAATCAAATGTGAGCCTACAACAAACGTGAGCAAATCCTATTTCCCACCTTATTATCAAAGGAAAAACTGCTAAAACAAAGCCCACCTACTTTTTAAAGATATTATTTTTTTGTTGTTGCTCTGGGTATTTGGGATATGCAGTTTATCTATATTATCTTTATTATACAGTTACTTAGAGGGACAATTTATGAGAGCATGGAGTGACAGGACAAGGAGGAATGGCTTCAAACTGAGAGAGAGGAGGTTTAGTTGGGACATTGGGAAGGAATTCCTCCCTGGGACGGTGGGGAGGCCCTGGCACAGGGTGCCCAGAGAAGCTGTGGATCTCTGGAATGTCCAGGGTGGATACTGGGGCTTGGAGCAGCCTGGGACAGGGGTGGCACTGGATGGGATTTAAGGTCCCTTTCAACCCAAACCATTCCATGATTACCTCAAATAAACATCACTTGGGAGAAAAAGGGAAAGGACCATTTTAAAAGATGAGATTTAAAGGAACTACTTAAAAATACTTAGAGCTGCCTAAATTAAAGTTCAGTGCCCACTGTTTCCACCTCATGGCCCTTCCTTCTCCTCCATCTCCAGCCCCATCTGTGCTTCCCCTTGGATCCGTGCCTTTGATGAAGGAGCCACGCTCAAAGCAGAGCTTCAGCACCATTTGCTCTCATTAAACCCCACAGGTGGTGACGATGAGTGAGGGCAGTGCCCTGGAACCCAAACTCTCCTGAACGGGTGGCAAATGCTCTGTGGAGTTCTGGAGTCACACGAGCTCACTTTGCCTCAGCACTTTTTTTTTAAGGCTGGGGCTGGAAATGTTTCAGAAATGTTTTATTAAGACAAATGCACACGGAAACAGTTTTTAAATTACCGGTGCTCAGGAAACCTGCTTGGAGGTAAAAATAGGGATTGTCTAGGGATGGGATGCATTTGTGTACTCAGGCTAGTCAGGAAGAAGGATACAACCGCTGGAAAAAGGCAGAGATAAAGGCAAACAAACCCAAACAGTGATTTTATGCAGGATCTTCCTTATAAACAGTCCTAGGTCCATTTTTAAATTTATTATGAGAAACACTGTTTTATTGGACAGTAAAGACACAACACAGCTGCACTTTTCCCTGTTGCTAAACATCTTTAGTACCAAAGAAATCTGAATCTTTGTCTGTTCTTTGTTTTCTGAAAGCAGGTAAAGGGAATGCTAGAAATTTCACCTCAGGAAAACATTTTCTATTCTCTAACCATGGTAGTTTTATCCCCAAACACTTGGCTGTACACACAGACTGGTAAATCAGATCCATTGCTCATGCAAGTTACAATATATCCCCCACATTGCACTCAATTGATCAACGCTGCAGTGATTGTTTTATTAACATTAAAATCAAATTATTAATGAACAATATCAGCAGCTTCTTTATGCTAATAATGATTAATTGCCCTTCTATTTTGGAAAACAGCCGACCTCCAGCAATGGATGAGAATAACATTTGGTGCTGGCGTCTCTCCTGCAAAGCTTACAAATAATTTGGTATAGCAGCTAATTATCTGACAAGGCCAATCAGTCATTAATCTCTTAGGAGATTTCATGAGACCATTCTTTCAGAGAAGTCAATCATTATTAATTTTTTTTTTGCTGCTTTTCACTGGACAGACTCTCTGATGTCAAAATCTGGGCGTGCTAATGCAGGAGCTGTCCTCAGCGTGCCTGATTAAATCCACTGGAGCTGCACCATTCTTATTAAATCCAAACATTTCTAGAGTTCTGAAATTCTTCAAGGAAAGCGTGTGCAGAAACTCGTTCCAAAAATAATATTTGCTACATGGAAGTGTTTTTCATAGGAATTTAATGCTGAGTACATAATCAAGTGGGTTTCAGCCCAAAATACTAGAAGTTTAGTTTGGATACTGAGATGCACAAAGAGATTCAAAATAAGGATTATTAAACACTCATCATAGAATTGGTCCGTAAAGTAGTGGAGAAAACTTCACAAAAACTGCTCCTATTCTCAGAAGAACACTTCCATATTAATTTTCCTTCCAAAATAGGTCACTCTTTGTTATTAAATAACTATTGCTTGCTTGATTTCTTTTTTTAGAGGGAAACTACAAGGCTGACATGAAACTTGGGAGGTATTTTTGACTGGGATGTGCTTTTAAATGAGACCTACTTCTGCTTCTTCTAGCTCTTTTCTATTTCTTGCACCAGTTCCTCTTGTTGAACTTTCAGATTTAGGAGGAGATGATGCCCTCATTTATTCCCTCTTTCTCTGGGTTGCTTGCAGAGCCTTCTTTCCCCCACTCTTCGTTGCCATCACTTTTTCAAAAGGAGGTGGGATGAAAGGGGTGTATTTATGGAATCCTTTGTGATTTATTATATATTTATTAGAATGTGTGGAATGCTGGATCAGATCCATAGGTGCACCCCTGCAGGAAAATGGAGGTGAAGGGGAAGGAAAGCAAGGCTGACAAAGTGGACAATGCAAGATTTTACAGCATCTCGAGGGCAGCGCTTATTTTTTACCCAATGAAGATGCAAGAAACAACCAAAACACTGAGCTGGATGCAAGGAAACACAAAACCTCACTGATTTTATATCTAAAGAGGCTTGGGTGGAGATTATCCATCCTGGGGGTGCCCTCCAAGGGACCTGCAGGAGTTGCTCAACCTCCAGACCCCAAAATTTCAGCCCCTCCAATGACCATGGGCAACTGGACCCATTGGCAACATCCCTTTGGCCCTTTCATCACGGATACACCCCACAGATGAGTTTCCAGCTCCATCACAGATTTGTTTGGGGATGGGGAATTAATTCCCATGAGCAGCTCATCCCTCCCCTGCACCCCAGAGCCCGAGGGTGTCCCTGCAAAGATGGGACCATGGAAACCATGGAGCTGCAGGGTTTCACAGCCACATTTCTGACAAAGTGGCGGCAAAGCGTTTCCCATCTCTCTTTTAAAAGCTGCAATTACGGCATCTCCCGCACTTCAGCAGGCAATAAAACACCTGATTGCAGGAGTTTTTGGGAAATGTCTTCGAGCAGCCGTTGCTGCGCGGTGTTTTCGGCCTTGTAAACCCTGCTGCTGTTCACACTGCTTTGCATAACTGCGGGCCAATTAATTTTCCTTTAAATGAACTTACCTGAGCAGGAACACACAATCCCCAAGGGAGGAATGCATTGCTTGCCCTCCTCGTTTGCTTCCCAAAATGAGCTGCGGGCACTTTAGGTCCCCAGTACAGCTGTAAATCTCCCGAGCTGTTCAGGAGATGTGGGCAGGGTGCAATCCCAAATTTCTCCTAAATGCACTGGAATTGAGCCACGAGGGAGAATCCTTGCAGAGAACTCGTGTTTGAAAAAAGGAAGCTCAGCCACATTTCCTGCCCGAGTCAGGAGGTTGGAACAAGATGATTTTTAAGGTGCCTTCTGATCCAAACCACTCCATGATGTTTTGATACGTTCTTGACAAATCCTCCAGGATTTGTATTCATTCCAAATGTGGTCAGGTCACCTTTATTGACAGGGCACATATCAAGATGTGAGCGAGGAGCTGTTTTCTTGTACCTCAGCCACACAGAGGTGATTGCAGAGCATCCATGGAGTTCCTCTTCTGTGCTGGGTGCAGCCACACCCAGCCCAAAATATTTACTGGATGTTGTATCCCAGGAATTATGTGGCCCCTGAGGCAGCAGGGCTGGTGTTTTCTGCCAGGGTAAGTTATGTTTCAGCTCAATAATGTTACAACTCAAAGTTCATTGTGCTACGGGGAGAGTGGGAAAAGGTTTAAAGGGATCTTTGCAGTCCCAAAGGATCTATGTTTCTTCACCTTCCGCCCTTGCAGTCTGAAAATGTTATCTCTGTTACCTCAACAATCTTTTTTTTTTAAATGTTTTGCTGGTTATTTCTGTGTGCCTGTAGGTTTTGGTGGCTTTTTTTCCTCTTTTGCTGTCTTTTATGTGCGCGTGAAAAATGAATAAAAGCTGTGCAATAAAAGATATTTCATTAATAAAGCTTTTCAGATCTTTATTAACCGCTAGGGCCATTAGTCAGGGAGAGGAGAAAATTCCTCACAGTCAGAATTCCCAAGCTGATTCTCTGAGACAGCAAAAAAGGGTATAAAATACAATTAAAAAAAAAAAGAAAAAGTGGAAAATTCCATGCTCCTGCCTTCACTGCTTCATGATTGTGTTACTTACATTTCTCTGATGAAAACAAACCCTGGCTGTAAATGTAAAACAACGGGATCTGAGACAGAAGTGCTGGTCCCTGGCCCACAGCGGAACCATTTCCACCCCACAGATCCCATTATTGCCAACCCACCCTGCTTTCCCCTCACTTTTTGTGTTTTTGTGACTAAACACGCACTAAAGAGCTTCACACAAATGCTTCATTAGGGAACTTTTGATTAGTCATGAACGCTCTACAGCCACCAAGAGATTTGCTGAATATTAAAAACTTCTGCTGTTCCACCTCACCTTGAAAAAGATTGATACATTTAATAGGAGCAAACAATCACGTCCTTTCTACAGTCATGGTTTTGGAATCTAAAATCCAGCATCACTCTGAGAAATATTTGCCCGAATGTCCTACTTTTCGATGAGGTTTCTTCATCCTCATTATTTACTTACACATGATATTGGTTTCTTAAATGCAGTAACACTCTGCATCTCTTTGCTTTTTGATCCCTGCACCAAAACTCTATTTTTAGGCAATTCCTGAAGCCCTGTTGAGGCTTTGCAGCAAAATATTCTCATAAACACTTTGTAACTGTCCTGCAAAATCAATTTTCTCTTCGCATCTACAGAGGAGCTCTTTAGGGCTGCAGGGGAATTCCTAAAATTATTGTGTTCTTTAAAGGAAGGGAGATCCCAAAGGCTGGATGCTCCATGATCTAAAGAAAATGCTTTTTATGGGCTGGTTAACATGGCAGAGTTAATTACAGTTAATCAGAAAGAAGCATGAATGGCCATGGTATTTTGGGGACAATTATTCCAAAGAAAATGAACCCCAAGTTGTCAAAGACTTGGACTTGGACTTCAGCCTCCGGAACTGGATTTGGTTTTAGATGGAATGAGAGTTTGATGATGATTTTTGATGTGATATCTCAAGTCTGAAGTAAAGAACCATAGGAAAAATACAGTGAGGAAAATACTGGTTCTCCAAAAGTGAGGGTTATATTGAGGTTCCACAGGATGAAAAGAAGCAATTTTGATAAATTATTTCAAATACTTCAAACAGCCCTGCTTTGTAAACAGCGATTCAATTATAGTAAGGAAATAAGGCCAATAGGAAATAAAGCCAATAGGAAATAAACCAAATATTTGATTTCTCTGGGTAGTTTTCCATAACAGAGGACTTCAGACCCCTCTGTGGTGCTCCCTGACCCTTTGTACCCTCTCAAGGACAAAACTGATGCCGTGTTGGGGTTTGGTGGAGCTGGAGCTGAACCCACATTGGAGGCACCTCATTCCTGCAGAAACAGCAGCTGATTTCCCCCTAACTGGGATAATTTTCTTGGGTTCAGTGCAGTCACTCCTTATTTGTATCCCTGAGACAAAGGAAGGCCCACAGTGCTTGCAACAAACTTTGCTTTTTTGCCTGAAGATAAAGCAGCCAGCACTGAGCTTGCAGCAGGAACAACCACGGCCTCTATCCCATTGATTTTCCATGCTGCTGCAGATGGGGAATATTGTCTGTTCCTGCCCAGCTGGAGGTGCTCGCTGAATTTCCGAGATTTCAATATTTATTGCTCTTTCAGTAATTTCTCCAAGTTTCCCTGAGTTGGTTTTTTTTTTCCAACTTGTCTGATCTCCACCTACGGGGAGGAAAACTTTTTAAAGCTGCCAAAAGCCAAAGTATTTTTAGAGAGGGCATCATGTATTGATTATTACCAAATCTCCCTGGACCCAGACAATACATTATTGTCAGCATTTTTATTGCTGCCACTGCTTTTTCTTTTTTTCCCTTTAGTGGTTACAAGTGACTCTAATATATTTTAGACCAAACTCTTCTACCAGCTAGAAGCCACTGAGAACTTTTCATAAGGACCATATCCAGCTTCAAGAGGCAGAAAAATGAATATATTTGCTCTGTTTCTGTTTCTATCAGCCATTGCAGAGAAGAAGAAATGCTGTTTCTGTTTGTTTTGACAAGCAGAGAGAATAATCTCGTTCTTCTCTTGATCTTGCTATCCCTTCACAGATTGCAGTTATCTCATAGGTAATGTAAAAAATAAAAATCTTATAGAAATTGAAATGCGTGAAGGGGAGACAGGAATAGATCTCTCAGGGTACATGGAAACAGGAATTTGTCAGGGGAGTTGGGCCCAGAAAACACAGGGATAATTTGTGAGGGATGAAGATTCTGTCCATCTGGAAAATGTTACGGAAAGTTCAATCCGATGAACATCTGGAAGGCAAAGCCCTCCTTGTTCTGCTCCCCTGGTCAATATTTACCAAATATTTACAGAACCCAACCCTGTACAGAGCAGGAGTCCTCAGGTCCTGAGCCCTGACCATTCATGGTCCTGTGAGGAGCAGCTGAGGGAGCTGGGAAGGGTCTGGAGCACCAGGAGAGGCTGAGGGAGCTGGGAAGGGGCTGAGCCTGGACAAAAGGAGGCTCAGGGGGGACCTTGTGGCTCTGCACAAGTCCCTGACAGGAGGGGGCTCAGGGGGGATTTGGGATCTGCTCCCAGGGAACAGGGACAGGAGGAGAGGGAATGGCCTCAGGCTGGGCCAGGGGAGCCTCAGGATGGAAATCAGCAGGAATTTCCCCATGGGAAGGGTGCTCAGGCCTTGGAACTGCCCAGGGAGGTTTGGAGTGCCCATCCCTGGAGGTTCCAAAGGAAGTCCTGGAGGTGGCACTCAGAGCTCTGGGCTGGGGACAAGGTGGGCATCGGGCACAGCTGGGACTCCATGGGCTTGGAGGGCTTTTCCACCCTTAATGATTCTGTTATTCTGTGATCTTCATGGCCAGCAAAATTTTATTTCTGCATTTATCTTCATGAAACAGCTTTTTATCTCTCCTGCTTTAGTTTATTTAAAAAAAAAAAGAAAGAAAATCATATCAGAAATGTTCTCCTTTTCTCATGCCACAGTTTGGCATAGAGCCTGACATTAAGCAGACCTCTTTTTTGGATCCTGATAGCACATTTCTGTTCCCAAACAGGCCCAGATAACCAAGGCCACTGCTGATGAGAGGCTTATCTGTGGTGTTTCTGTCAGAGACAGTGCAGCGTAACACAGGTCAAGTGAGCTGGGGTTTGTGTGAGGAAAAGGGAAAATTAATTGCAAAGCCCAGCCTACAACATCTCCAGTAATGAACTTATTCAGCTCACTGTTCTCTCTGATGCTGAAATCCAGGAGGCTGGGGCTGAACCTGCTGCGTTCCAGCTGTGTGCACAGCATTCCTCCCTGCAGGCAGGATAAATGGGAATTTTATCCCTTCCTCTCCTCCCTGCGGGTCAGGGCAGGGGGGTGTGGGTGGGGATGGTGTGACAGATCCAACAGGAGCCTCAGCACGCCCAGATTTCCTGCTGCGCTTTGGGACGTGCCATTCCTCTGTCAGTGTCCCTCCTCAGGACACCCTGGGACAGAGGGAGGGCTCAGCGAGTCCCAGGAGAGGAGCAGGAATGCTGCAGCTGCTCCCCAGGGGCACGGGGAGGGAGCAGGAACCACTCCAGAAATAAGGGGTGAGGAGAACCCGGCACCACTTGAAAGGACCCAGAGAAAACTCACAGCTTCTCAAGTTGCTGGATCAGAGGGTGTCGGAGAGGAGAGCGGCTCCTCAGCTCCATGCCAAGGGAAATCCTTGGAAAACGGGATGGGAATTACCCAGGTACACACATTGCCAGCACTGGAAAATATTTCTTCTCCTCTTCTCTGGTGTTTCCTGCTGCTTAATTAAGGGGAAGCATGGAATGAGAGCTGGAGCTCCACAAACTCCAAGGATTTCAAAGCCCATTTGCTGACCTTTGCTATTCCAACACCTCTGCAGAGTCCAAACCTGACACTGCCATTGTGCTCAGCCCTGAAAATAACCCAGATTATTTTAACCAGCTTCTGGGCAAAATCCAAACTCTTCCAGCAATTTTACACACCCAGAGAGCACTTACAGAGACAATATCATTGTGAGTGTCCTCACTAAACTCTGCCTAATGCACAACACGGGCGAGCAGGACAACTCTGAATTTACTCAGCAGAGTTGCTGCATTTGTTACACACAAACTTTGTACAAATAGCATTATTTACTTTTTTTTTTTGCCTTTGCTTGTTATTCTCAGTGGCTTTTTTTTTTACTGCTATTTGGCCATTTCTCACAAGTTTCTCTGTGCTGAAATTATGCCAGTCTGCTTTCCAAATATACTTATTTTTTGGATACTGAAATAGAAAGGTTGGGACTGCACGAAAGGAAGGGGGAATAATTTCCACAGAATTATTTTGGCCACTTCAGGGACTGCACGCAACATTTTTACAGCTTCCCATAGATTTTCCTTCTCCCTCCACTTGCACATGTTTGGAAATCACTCAGGCAACACGACATCCTGAATATCCCAGCCTAGGAAAAGCGACTGCCATGCCTATAGGAGTGGATATTTTGCATGAGACAAGTGCTTATTGTCAACGAGACTGGGAGTAACTCCCTTGAACATTTCCAGGCTGGCTCCAGCTCTGTGTATGCAACAGGAGCAGTGATGGAGTAGTTGCAATATTTCTCCAGCAGCACAGCTCCCTGCAGACGTCAGCAGGTTTCACCAGGCTCCCAGGGAATGTTCCCACTGTTTATTGCACTGGGGAAGTTCTGCCTCCAACAGCTCAGGCCACATTAGGCTTTTCAAAAGCCCTGATTCTTGAATTTTATATTTTAATGCTTTTTGACTGGTGGGGCTGAAGGGGTTTTTTGACCACTTTTTATCAGAAATAAAGTGGAAAAATATTTCCCAGAGACTGTTGGGAAGTCCATAATTTTGGGGCTAAAATGTGCTGACACCATGATTAGACAGCATAAGAAATGCCATATAAGATAAAACCTCCAAGAACTAAATTTCTAATATTGTGAGCAGACTTTGGGGCTGGTGATATTTAAAGCTATGAACTCCAGCTCTCTTGAGATAACCAAGAGAAATCCACTGCAGCTGAGGTGGGGATTCGGGGATATCTCCTTTAAAATCTCTGTTCATCAGTATGGGAGGCCAGCTCTGCTGCCTCTGCTCGGAACTCTCCCTCCAGCAAGGTTAGAGAGTGGCATTATAATTTCATAATAAGGCACAGGATGAGCACAGCCTTCCTGATACGTGCAGGGCTGCTCGGAACTGAAGGCACGAGGAGCTGCCTCCAAATTAAAACTCCACAAATCACACAGCCCAGCTAAAATACTGACTCAGAACTTTGTGCAGCTCAAGCCCAGCTCTTCCCAGCACAGCACTTATTTCTGGGGATGGCTCTCAGTTGATTTTAAGAGGGCTTTGCTGCTTAGATGTTTGTTGAAACTAAAACCAGGAGAAGAGTTTAGCAAAGGCCACTCAGCTCTCCTGGCAGAGGCATCAGCTCTCACATTCTCTCCCTTCTTTCCACACCCTGGAGATGAGATTCTGCTCCTCTGCCTCTCTCTAGCCCTCATTTGCAGGCCAGGGGACAGGTCTGTCACTGTGCCAGCCCGGGGAGGAGATGTTTGTGCCAGAGAAATTCTGTGGGACGTGACCCGGGCATGGCATTTCTGCCATTTTATCCCATTTCCCGCTCGCCCCCGTCCTGGGATAACTCTGTCATCGCTGCTCGGAGCACAGCGGGGACAGAAATCAGATCTCTGACTCCATTTCCTCTCAGGCACCTGCTTGAGGCAGGATTAGAAGGATAACAAGCTCAACCTTCCCCTGCCAGGTTTGCAAGAGGAACTTGCAGGCCAAATATTCCATCCCACACGTGACCAAGGATTGCAGTAATCCTGCCCATGGTAGTTTATTCACACACATAAGATAAAAAATGAGCAAATGAATAAATAAAAATCCCTATTTTGAAGTCATGGCCCAGCAGGGGATCTCTACAGGCTCCCAGCTGGCACACTGGGCTTGGCAGTGTCACACGTCCCTGTTTGTGACATGGGGAGAAGTTCAAATTGTGCCACAAGGGGTTTGTCACCCCCCACCACACCTGAGACCAGTCCTCAGGAGGAGGATGGAGCTGCTGAGGTCTCTCTGGTTTGTTTCTGCAGCATTTTGTAACATATTATTGATGTCATAGAGTGATTTGGGTTGGAAAGGGCCTTAAAGCCCATCTTGTTCCACTCCTGCCATGTACTTCCCACTGTCCCAGGTTGCTCCAAGCCCTTCCAGCCTGGCCTTGGATCCTTCCAGGGATGAGCCATGAAGGACTCGATGTGTCCCTAAAAGCAGAGGATTCACCTTTTCTAACACTAAGAAACTGCTCCAAAATAAATGAAACCAAATTGTAATAAAAAGCTGATCTCAAGAGTGTTAAATCCAGATTACCCACCCCAGCTGATGGCAAAAGATTTTGGCTTCTAAGTTCTCAATTGGAACACCCTGGCTGAGTTGGTGGCTGTGTTATAACATCATTTACAGACACGGTGTGGAATCACAGGCACAATAAATCCAGGGGCAGAGCTCCCGAAATCGAGAGGGAAATTCCCACTTCATTGAATTCCGTGTCAGCTTCCATTAAATTCAAAGGGACAGGAGAGTCTTCACAGGGTTACTGAGCATCTGTAAACACTTCAAAGCATGCCCCGAGTTACAGGTTTATTTCACAGTTAAAAAAAAAAATATGGCCAGGAGAAAAAGTGTTTATTTCTTTTTATAGAAATGGGAGAGTAAAAGGCATCATGAGTGAGCAAAGACATCCAAAAACTTGATCTAAATATTCTGATATTTGGGATGCTACAGTTTGGGAACCTCACTGCATATGGGGAACTTAATCTAATATGATTTTTATGACTCTGTTTTACTGTCCCTGGCAACACATTTTCATTCCAGGGTGGCCTCGGAGGCACTTGACATCCCCACACTTCAGGTCTGATGTGCTTCAGGTTGAGGTTCTGGACACGTTCAGAGAATCTCAGGATGGTTCTGTTTGGAAGGAACCTCCAGGCATCACTTGGTCCAACCTTCTGCTTGAGCAGGACCACCCAGAGCCTATTGCCAAGGTCAGCTTGGATGGGACTTCAGGAGCCTGGATCAGTGAGTGACACCCCTGCCAATGGCAATGGGGCTGGAATGAGATGATCTCGTTCAAAAGGCTGCTCCATTCAAGGGTTCTTCTCTCTGAAGGTTTCCTTGATAAATTAGATTTTTCTTTTCCTCTTGCACATTTCAGGTCAGTCACAAATGCAGGCCTGGAGTTCTGGGGGTGTTTGCTGTGGTTGTTGGAGATGGTGCACTTTGGGCTGGAATATTTGACGGGACTACAGAAGGAAGCAGCAAGAAGTTTTCCTGCATCAAGGAGGTGGAAGAGAAGGAAAACTGCGGTGTCAGCAGCTCTGTGGCTGTGTCTGGCAGGTCTGAGCTATGCCATCAATCAGCACCGAGCTCCTCCCGTGGCTCTGAATCACTCCAGGTCTCAGAAGCAGCTGAGATCCCTGGCTGGGGAACCATAAAGTGAAGCCAAGCAGACCAGTCCTGATCCCCAAACAGCGCCTGAGAAGTTCCATAACTCAGCCAGAATCACCCTGGGAGCAGGGCATGTATTTATGGCCAACCACAACTCATTTCTTTGTGTTTTATTTTACAAATTCTCCATTACTTGCTTCAGTTGCGCCGAAATGGCCTCCTGTATTTCAAGGTGTTTCAGGCTGATCCTTGTACTTGGCTTTTCTGCGTGGAGGAATGTTCAGACAATTGAACAATCAGATTACTGAGGAGCTGTTAAGTGCCTCGTGATGCAGGGAAGTGTGAGCTATTTAAGAACTAATGTGAAAAACGGCAAATTATGTGCTCCCAGCTAGGTCTGAGAGGGGGAAAAGGAGGAATAAGTCAATACGATTAGACAGGACTATATTCAATAAGCACAGTTTTGGTTTGAAATCGTGCAAGAAGAATTTTATTCCTCAGCAGATTTTCTGTTGGATTATAGAAGATACCTCTGCTCTGCAAGACGCATTTTGCTTTTCCAGTCCTCGCATTTATGAGAATAATCTGATTGAAAAGAATTGGATGCACAGGAATGAGAATTTCTTGGTTTTTACAATGTAGATATTAAAATGGATTCTCTGTATTAAAACCCGCAAAGATTATTTATACAAGAAGTGCCCAATCAATCATTTTCCAAGCAGAAAAGCTGTCAGAAAGAAAAATGCTGCATTAATGATCGTTCTTTGGCAACTCTGCCCAGGTTTCTCTGGAATGAGAAGTTGTTGGGTTCATTTGAGTGGACACAGCACAAAGCCATCACTTTAAGCAGCTGGTAACTTTGGCCAAAGGACTGAGCGAGCATTTGCACAGAAAAACTGAATAAAATTAACTGCAGTGCCTGTGTTTGGCTGCGTTTTATCGATGGGGATTTACCAAGTTCCTCAGTTCTGAACTAAATCCGAGGTTAAAAATGCAAATGTTGACAGGAGAATTCCCACAGCACCAACTGAGACACAAGAGGTTTAAATGAGAGTGTCCTTCTGTCCTTCAAACTCTGGAGAAACCCAACAGAGTCAGAGATTTCCTGGTAGAATAAGAGTAATCCTTATGAGATAACCTGGTCACAAAAAATTCATTAAATTCAGCTTTCAAACACCAAGGTTCTGTTCCAGCTGCCAAAGTTTGGTTCTCCAAGCCCAAAAATGCTCCCCTTCTATAGCACCATCATTTCTGGATTGTACAAGTGAAAAGCTCAACTTTATCTTCCTAAAATTCCTCCACTCCAGAACTGATTTAAGTTGCACTGAAAGCCTGAATCTGGCTTAGAAGGGAGTGGGAAATTGGCAACGCAGGATATTCAGGAATTTGTGGGTCATGTGCTCATAAAGTGAGAAAAGCTCTACATCAGAAAATGCTTTTTATAATATTTACACTAAATGTAGCAGAAACTGTGTTTTTCATAGAATCTCCAGCATGGAAACACAATCAATGTTTATTAAAATTGGGAAAAAATCTAAGTGCTTTAGGTATTAACGATGGAGTCTAAAGAATTTACCAGACTGCCCATTTCCATGGAAATTTAAGCCAATGACAAACTACTGAGACATTTTCATGATGCCCAAAGGATTGCAAGGAAAATGCAAAAATCCTTTTAATTACAGCATTTTGTACCATTATCTATATATTTACAGAAGCAGCTGTACCCTAGGGAAGGATGGCAAATGTTTGTATGAAGGAAGGTGAAGGAGGTCATGAAAATTGCACATTCTGTGGAAAATGGGGAATATGGGCGCTGTAATTAGTGGATCAAATTGCCAGGGAATTGTGGAGAGGATCAGAGGGTAAAAAGATAATTAGCAGATCAAAGGGTAAGAAGGCAAGTGTTGAAATAAAGTGGTGGTAATCGAGACAGCTAAAGAGGAATTATTGACCAATAATTGTATTGCTTTGGGCAATGTCTGCTTTGACAGAGCTGTTATTAAGGAGGTTTTTAATGCACTAATCTGCTTTTATGAAAGTGGAATTATGAGTGTCAAATGCCATGAATTCACTGCAGAGCTCTGCCTATAACCTGGTTTTTAGGAGTTTGTAACCAGTGCCAGTGGGAAGAAAAGGAATTCAGGCTGCAGGGGTTGGACACGTGGCCAAGGGATTTTCTTTTAAATAACACAGAGTGGGATTTTTGGGAATTTTGGCATTTTATTCCTGAATCAACAGAAATGTCAGAGTTTTTTTTCTGCAGAGGGGGAAATGTTGGGTTAAAGCCTCCACTGATCTGAGTTTTATTCCCTTCCCCGCAGGCTGAGTTTTGTCTGAGATCCCTCTTTGGACTAACAAATCCCAGGCTTGGGAGCTCCTGGAGAGATTTGCTCTCAAGATCCCTCTCTAGAAAGGGATTTTTGGATGATAATTGAAATAACACCTACTCTGAGTGTGGGTAAGGATGGGAAATGCCACAGTGGGTCAGATTTATGGGACGGTGACACAAATCTCTGGAGAGCCTTGGTGAGGGAGCAGAGGATCCTCAGGTGGGCTGCAGACACTGCTGCTTTTCCATGGATTTCCAGAGGGTAATTCTGGTTTCTTCTTCCATTTTTCAGAGTCCATTTACTCATCACCAACAGCAGCATGGAATTATGCTAAGGAAATGGCATTTGTAGTTAGCCCCTAATGGATTTTCCTCTGCAAAGAGGAGCAGATAAACACAATTTGTTCACATCTTTGCTCTCCCATTTAGCTCATCATTAAGAGAAATCTGTGGAAAAAAAATGTAGGTTCTGAGGCCTGGATTTTTTTTTTTTTTGTTAAATAGTAAATACCTCCCAGATTATTAAGTGATAGGGAAGATTGAAAATGTCACTCAAAGGAGCTCTTGTGCTGCTGCTGAAGGCAATGACAAAATTTTAATTAACTGAGAGTCACCCAATGATCAAGAAGTGGGAGTGCTGTGCCATTCCCAGGGATAGATGGATAGAGAAGTTTTATGGAATGGAGGCAATGCTGAGTGCTTGTGTATAAAACTGGGATTTTGGTTTGTAATCATCGTTTTTTGAATGAGATTTCCACCTGCACTGAGAGCTCCAGGGTCAAGATTTTTTTAAGAGCAGAGATGGGGAAAAATTCTAACTGTGCTCATCACCGTAGCACTGAAAATGAGACATGAAATGGGATGAAGGTCCAGACAAAAATGTGCTAAAAAAAAACCAAAACAAAGTATTTTTTTGTCTGAAGTTATTTCTCTTAATTAAAAAATAAAATAATTTAAATATATTTGCTTTAGGTCATGAAAAATGAGGCCTGGTTGAGGTTATTTAAACTGATGTAAGTTCTGCTAGCAGCACCCATAAAATTTATATCTCTGTAATTAGTGAGTGAGAAAAGTTTAATATTTGAGAAGTATCACTTTGGATAATTCCAGCTGGTTCTCAAAGTCCTGAATAAGATCCTTTGAATTACCTTCTAAACAATTCTGGATAAAAGTCACATCTTTTGTTGCTGTTTCTGGGTTAAAACCTTAATTTTCTCACATGAGAGGTGATAAAATGGGATCAGTGTTAAAATGCAGCTGAAATGTCCCTGTTTTGTGAGGAATGGTGCTGGAGAGGGGCTGATTAAACATCCTGCAAGCAGGAATTTCATCGGGGAGATTGAGAGTTGTGCTGAGAACTCCTCTCTGCCAACGCACTTCTACCACTCAACTGAGAACTAATAAATAGTTTATAAATTAAGGAAATTAACCCCAGCACTCCCAGGCCGTGGGTCACTTGCACCTTCCACACAGTTTTCTATTAATAGTGGATAAAACATAAACTCCTGCAACCAGGGCATGCATTAAAATGGAGCAGAGCTGGAAAGATCAGGAGCTGGTGTTCTTTTCCAGCTAAAAATATGGATTTGGAAGGAGTAGATGGATAATTTGCAGCACAACAATGATTTAGTACAATGATAATTTCCTGGCTAGCTCCAGATCCCTGAGAAGAATGCCAGGGTTTTTAAAAAGTGATACACATAATGACCAAATTCAGTAAATCCCAAAAGACAAAGCCCACAGCCTCTGGAATTGTCCTCAAGCTGTCAGGGAGGGAACTTTTTGATTGTTCATTTTTGTGTAGCAGACCCTGGGCAGGAATTAAACTTCATTTTTAAACCACCCAAAATCCTCCCCAGCCCCACTCTTCTTCCAGCGTGCCTGGAAGCCTTAGTTAATCTCACCTGCAATCCAATTAAAATCCTCTCAAAACTTTGCACCTGCACTAATTGTGGATTCACATCACTGCCTGGCACTCATTAAGTCCACGAGTTAAAAGTTTTGATGAGTGCACCTAATCTGGTTTATCAACAAAGTGCTGCAAGGTTCCCGTGCTAAACCAGGGCAATCAGCAGGGGTCAGGCAGGAATTATCTTGTCTCACCAAGCATTTCAGGATGGCTAATTATGTTTGTTCATAAAACGTGGGCCTAGAACAACCGAAATCTGAAGGAAAAGCTTGGGAACTTTTAACTGTGAATAACTCGTTTGGCTGAGGTGTTGATTTGTATCAGAAAGTTTTGGGTTTGTTCTTCAGCAAAAACTGAGATGCTGGGGCTGTGTTTTCAGGGTGCAGCAGATAAAATTCCATCTCTGTGCTGCTGACAAAGGCTGGGAGGTAGCTGGATATTCATATTTTTATGGATATCTGTGTTCATGGATGCAAATTCCCTAAGAAACACATGACATGTTGCCAAACTCCTCCTGTGGATCCCAGAGCTGCAGCATCCAAAGAGTCTAAAATTCTGTATTTTAGTAAAGATTTTTTAAATAAATTTATTTATGTTCATCCAGCAGCAATGGAAAACCCACCTCGAGCTGTAGATGAGGATAAATAAAAACAGAGCAAATTCCCTAAGAAACACATGATGGGGTCCCCCCACTTCACAGAGTCAAGGTCGTTAAATATTAACCCTGTTGCCAAATTCCTTTTGTGGATCCCAAAGCTGCAGTATCCAAACAGTCTAAAATTCTGTATTTAGTAGAGATTTTTACAAGAAATTTCTTTATGCTCATCCGACAGCAATGGAAGACCCACCTTGAGCTGTAGATGAGGATAAATAAAAACAGAGCATGGAGAAAGACAGAAATTCCTAATTCAGCCAGGAACTATTTATTTTCCCCTAATGTATCCTTGCTCCCAATCCACCCGGGGTAACTCAGCACACCTGTGGCACGTGGAACAGATGCAGCAGGCCTGGCAAACACCTCCAGCTGCTCAGAACTGTTCCACAGGTGCTGGATTTCGCCTCTGCCTGGCCAAGGGCACCGGGGATTTGGCAGATGCCCAGAATTCCAGGGGCTGGAAGAGAAAAGACAGGGAGAAAGGAGTCAGCTGGCAGCAGCAGCTTCCAGAGCAGCCCCCAGGCCTGAGCCAAACCTGCCCGTCTCATTCCTCACCCCGAGCTCTGAATCACTGTCAAATTCCTAAACTTATTTGGCAGTTCAGGAGGAGGAATTTTTGGCTGGAGTTGTTGGAACAGAGACTCTGGGATACTCAGTGCCCCTGTGGATGGTGTTAAACCCTTCCATGGCTGATCATTCTGGGGTAGATGTGCTTTTGTGGGGTCTTTTTTAAAATTCCTTCCTCTTTTTTTGTTCGGGTTCTTTTTACACCTTATTTTTTATCTCTCCCATTTCCCCTACCTTGGTTGTGGGGTTTTTTTCCATTTCTCTTTGATCATGTTCCTTCCCTTCCCTTCCCTTCTTTGTTTTTTTTTTGTGCATAAAGTTTTTCTTTCTTCTTGTTTGTTTTTAGTTTTCTTGGGTTTTTTCTTTTTTTTTTTTTTTTTTTTTAATTCCCCTTCTTGGTGGGGCTTTTTTTGGGGGGATGACTGTTTGTGTCCATTTTGTGGGTTATTTTTGTGGGGGTCTTTTTGTTTGGTTGGTTTGGTGTGGTTTTTGATCAGAATTCCAATTTTCATTTTCCCTTTCTTATTTTTTTCCCCCTTTCCCTCCTTATTTATTTTCCTCTCCTTGTTTTGGGGGATTTTTTGGGGGTCGTTTATTGTAACAATGTCATGGAGCAGTGACAGCCCAGGCTGCTCTCCACCCTCTGGACACGCTGCAGGTGTAACTCAAGCACGGTGACGTTTGTAATGCCCCTCTAAATAGCTCTGCTGATGGTGCAGAACTGGTGCTGAGCCAGGAGAAAAGCTAAAACACAACCAAGCCCCAGAAGACGACGTGAGGATGTTGATAGAGACAAATTTTACATCCCTCCTCTGCCCATGTTAGGCTCAGATTAATCCGGGTGGAATCTGCGTGTGCTTGAAGCCAGACCACTCGGTGATGGTCTGGGACAGGGACATCAGGAGGGCTTATTCTAATTTATAAACTGATTTTCTCTCCAAAAACTCTAATTTAAATAATAATTTTTCTGTTAAAAAAAACCCCAACACTTAGATTCCTGTTGTTGAAAAGCTCTGAGCTGGTGGGGATGAGCTGTCTAATCTTGAAAATCTAAACTGGGCATACGAATCTCTGTGTTTATACAGCAGAGATCTCTGTGTATAAATAGCCTGAGCCTCCAGTGACCAAAGAAAGCCAAAACCCAGCCTTCCACTTGGAGAGAAATTTGCCTTTTTTAGTGTGATAACATTGGAGTGATGGCCAAGGCTTGGGACAGCAAGGCCTGAGCACCCATCACAAAAATCCAGGCTATGAGGAGTAAAAATCTACAAATGGGGTACAAGTTATGAGGGTAAAATCTGCACCTGGGAGGAAGCCTGGAAATTTTGGGAGGGTCTAAGTTGTATTAGAGACAATTTTGGAGCTGTTGAAAGCCAGAAATCTTCAACATTGATTGGTCCAGCTTTGCAGACCAGGCCTGGACCAGATGCCATGAACATCCCAACTCCTTCTGAGTTTGATGCTTCAGACTGGATTTCACACAAATAATTCTTAACTTTACTGAAAACTCATCTAACAGAAATTTCTTCAGACAAAATGTTTAAAATGCTGTAAAAAATTGGTGTGTTTAATTGCTGGGAAATGCCTGACTTCAGTCCTCCTATGCCAATATCTGAAATAAGAGTGAAATATGTCATTAAACCTGGGAGATTAAAAAACCAATGACAACTGGTTAAATGCCAACATTTCTGTTGGCACTGCAGTTCATTTTGTTCTAATCTTTCACCAGCTCTGTGGCTGAATTCAGAATTCTTGCTTTGGGTATCAAGGACAGTAAGAAAGAATCACCACATTTTCTCAGGTTTCACAGACAGCAACTTGTGATTCTTGGCTCTCAGGAGCGAAAATAAAACATCAATTAACAACATTCCATCTTCAGGAAGGTCTGGGTGAGATATCCTTCTAATATATAATCATCATTTCCAGCAATCACAGCCTTTTTTTTTCACTCTTCATTACCTTAACTATTTATATCCAAGTTCTTCAGGCTTTCCTTTATTTTATTTTTTGCAGATATGAGCCATGAATGACTACATGATGTATTGATTTCATTTGAATGATAAACAGAGATATTATTTCCCAGCAGGTGAATAAATAGAAAGCTAACAAGTCCCACCAAGAAAATCAGTAAAACCACACTTCAAAAAGTGGTTTAACCTTTGTTTTACACAAAACAAAAACCACCTTCACAGCCAAATATTTTATAAACTCCTTTGCCACCTGGCCTTTCCAAAGGTTATTTTACATTTTAATTGGCTCAGATTTTTTCCCCCATTGATTAGGCTGATCAGACAGATGGATAGGGAAATGTTGCTGTGGAGAGAAGAAATAAAGGCAGCACCCAACACATCTGTGAAGAACAGCACAGAAATAAAATGGGGAGTGCCAGAACTGCTTGGGGATGGACATGAAGTTCATCCTTCTTTGTTTATTTTCAATATCCCATTGTTAGCCTGGAGAATATTTGATAAATATTATGCTAATGAGTTAATTACCTGTGTTATAAATGTGTGGTGCTACATAAAGAGAGCTTTTGGCTCCCAGAGCATTTCAAATTTTGATCAGCGTATTCAAAATGGATCCGATTTTTCTTTCCTCCATGCAGTTTTGACTGAAAATCTTGTGCTAAAAGGTGGTTTACCATAATGTACTCAGGGAAATAATTGTGTTCTCTTAGAAATAACTGCAAAGATGATAAGCCATCTTCTCTTGCAGAATTTGGCCTTCCTGTATAAATGAATCCTTTCAGTGCAGGGATCCTGTGTGGTCAAACTGATTGCCAGGAAGAGAACACTCTCAGTTCATTATCTGGAGTTCTTCAGCTCAATCCAAGGAGGCATTTTGCAATCACCAGCACAGAAAATAGATGCACTGAGATGCTCTTGCATTTACAGAAAGCTTCAGGATAATTTATTTATGAGATGGCTTGTTGCTCTTACACACAACTCACATTCATCAAATTCTTGGCATTTATTCTTCCCAGTTGGGCCAGTGAAAAGCAACCAATTAAGGTGGTGTTCAGGCAGAAAAACTTCAGGCCCATCCAGACGCGGAGAAGGGGGAAGAATTATCCATGAATTTTTTTGGAATGTTTTAATAGGTTCAGCTCAAGGAGGGGGAAAGGAGGGTGGGAGATGCCAGCTCAAGGGGCAGGGACTCCTTTAGGTCCTTCCCATCGAGGTGACAACGTCACTCTGCAGGGTTCCCCTCCCCAGCCTTGTCCCCAGGGGATTTCTGGCCTCTTCTGGCACTTTTTGGGGTTGGGAATCTGCTGACACAGAGGCTGAGGCTCTTCTTTGGGGGTAAAACCTGCCCCTCATGTCCCAGGAAATTTGGGGTGTCCCTCAGCCAGGGGCAGCTCAGTGGACAAAAAAATGATAATGGGAGTTCACCTCCATAGGAAGGGCTTCTCCCAGGGTACTTGAACTGGAAGGCTGTGGATTCATTATTTGTGAGCCCCTAATTCCTTACTCCTTAAAAAAAATGAGGATTGTAAAAAAGGCGTTGGGTTTTCCAGCTTGTTTCACTGGAGCCCGTGATTTAGGCTTTCAAGGCACAGCTCAAATCCTCTCCTACCATGGCTTTGTCTCACAAATTTGGAAAAAGAAGCACTGATTCACATTTTTATGGCAATCCTAAAACTTTTAGTTCTAACAAGCAAATACTGCCTGGTGGGTCCAGCAAAATTATTGTGTCTTTATGTTTATGTCGATGAAATTATGTCTGAAGCAAGGTTTGAGTGTGGTGGATTGCAGTTAGAGATGAAATCTGATTGTGCTCTGCTGTAAAACTGCTATTTCTGTTTGTAAAAAGTCCATTTTCCTCGAACAGGTTTCATGGTTTCTTCGAAGGGTGAACTTAAGGAGCAAATATTTATATTAACTTGTACATCATTCTTCTCCAGCCTTTAATCTCTGCTTAACCCAGGGAACCTTCCAAGGGTGGGGGTGCCTTATTTTTATTTTTTTTTTTATTTGAGAGAGGAGGTAAAAACATAAAATGAAAAATCCAGAATCAAAATTATATCTGTAACATTTCCTTTTAATCTGCTCAACATATTTAGTGTTGGGGAGCTACCAGGATATTTGCCTGATGAACAGTTCTAGGGACAAAGTCGAAAGAGTAAACATATTAATTAGAGACTGCACAGCTCCTTCTTGCTGGTGTAATCATTAAATTGATTTTTCCAGTCTGACATGTAATTGTTCCAGCGATGGAATCCTGCTTTCCACTCTCGTTCTGCCTCGTCAATATTTCCTGTAAAACATGAAATGGGTTGCATTAATCTAAATTTGAATCTCTTTGTATGCTAATTGAAAAATAATTTTGATTATCAATGTCATCTGCTCCAAATACGTTATGGGATGGTCTTTTGCTTCTTTTCTTAAACCTGGAATGCCTGAAAATTCAGTGCTTAGTATTTTGTCTTCACATCAGAAATGAAGGAGTGCAAAGAGATCATTCTGGCAGGGTAATAAATATACTTTGGATTTTTTAAAATATATTTTTAATATACATTTCTGTTCATGAAAGCCATAATTTTAAAGCCATTCTTCTTTTTAGCCTCAGAATATTCCTTTGGTTTAACATACCCTGCATTGAAACCCTCATACCTTGAAGATCAAAATATGCAAAATTAGAGAGATGTTGGTAAAGATAAACTGAAATCACAACTTTGTTCAAGGCAAAATCAGGATTTCCATTGTTTCAATGAATTTCAATGCATCTCCAGGATCTCAGCCTCCCATGGAATAAATCCCCGAGTTTAAAACATAAAGGGCACGTGTTTGGAGGAGGACACTGTCAAATGTGCACTGTGTCAACACGAAACCATCTCCTCTTCTCATTTTCATCCCCACCTCCAAAGCATTTTCCAAGTAACCCTGAGTCCTGAGGAAATATTTATTGCCAAACTTGTTATAAGCATGGGAGCAGAGGGTGAGGATGAGAAGAGTCATAAAAATACAGCATTTCTCAGAGTGTTTTATGGCCAGGGATCCCCTCCTGCAGCCCCAAAAGGAGATGAACACCCTGGGGAAAAGCAGTGGCTTTGCAGGAACACCCCGTACACCACCACAGTTCTATCAGACACTGATGCTCAATGTTTCATATCAGATTTTAAGATAAATTTCAGGAACTGTTGATGATCTGTGACCTTTATCCATTCTGGACCTCACTCTGGTGGTGTCCCCCCCTGCCACAGCTCTCATCCAGAAAAACTTGGTGATTTTATTCCTGTGGTAGCAGCTCCTGGTTTCTTTATGCTCCTCTGGCTTTTATGTTCTCCTGCTGCAGCAGAGCCTCAGCCCTTTCCCTCCATAAATACACCCCTTCCCCCTTTTTTATGGCCTGCCAGAGCTGCAAGTGTGCCTGGTGATGTGAGAATGAAATACTTCTGTGTTTTACACATCGCCAGACAAAATATTCGGGGGAGAGAGTTCACTGATTCCGAGATTTAGCTCGGAGAAGCATCCGGTAATTTGGTCGCTTATCTGCAGTTTAGCTCAACGTTTCCAAACCTTTCTGGTCTGGAAATCCAGATGGCAATTTAATGAGACTTTGAAATGAGATTTACTTCTTGGTTCCAGTGAGACCAGAAATAAAACCAGGATACTTTTTCTACGGGAACTCCTGTACTTTTACGTGCAGTGAAAAAAGAAAAGCGTGAGGAACAAACATAAGGGGAAATGTCAATAAATTACCCATATCCTTCTCCCTCAGCTCGAGGTTGTAAATAAGCTTGGTTCCAACAGAAATCAAAGGAAAGTTCAGATATTCTAATTTTATTTTTTTTTCTGCAGGCCTCAACTGCCTGCAGAGATGATTTGGAAGTGCTGGTAACAATAAAACCTCATTTTCATTGCTAAGCTATGCAGACAGAACTCAGAACTGTGGGGACAAAACGTGCACAACATTCCACTTTCCTGACTCTCAGAACTCTCCTTTGCACATATTTAATTTAAAGATGTAGTCAGGATCTCAGACCAAGCTGAATTCTTTACATTAAGTCAAATGGATTGGTAACTCAGTGTATGAAGCAGTGACAGAGAAAACTGCCTGAACTGTGTTTCTCGTTTTATTCCTGATTTTGGGTCTCCAGTGTTACTTATTCAGGCAGAACCTCCACTTATGAATTAAAAGGAAACTCAAAAACCTCCCTTATTTAATTATTCAGGTCTAGAGGTGTTTGAAGTCTGCCCAAAGACTTTAGACACTGGAATATTTCTACCACAGACACATCTTGAACTAAAAGTCACTGTTCTGGAGTATAAATTATGGGGCTTTTCAGTCCTTTTTAAAGATTGTGGTGAACAAGTGAGCCAGATAGAGAAAAAGACATCAAAAAATTCAGAGGAGCCACCATTATGAATCTAAAAGACAAAAGGGGGACGGAAAACACTGAAATAAGAACTCAGATTCCCATTTGTTTGTTTTTTTCCCCCCCAGTGATAAGATCCAAATTGAAGTCACAAGTCAATGCATCCCATTATCACCAACATCATCAATCTCAGCGAGGCAACCACCCATGACTTAGATGAGCTGACAGCTGGGAGGCAGAAAAGAAAAGGATTTGAGAGTCAAAGCTGACCCATAATTACAGCTCAGAGCACTGGGGGACTGCAGAGCCAGCCAGCAAAGGAAACAGGGAATTTTCTGGGAGCCACTGGGGCCATCCCAAACTTTACCTTAATTCCCAGTGCAAAGCCCAGTGAGGCTGAGGAGGAGAAAAGGGGAGATTCTGCAGGGAATGTGTCAGTGCTCTGAAAGACCCCAGTTAAACAGGTCAAAAAACAACAGCAGCAAAAAAACCCAATAAAAAAACTCTAAAAGCCCCCCGAAACAACAACAACACAATGAAAAACAAAACAAAAAAACCCTCAAAAGCAAAAAACAAACCCAAACAAACAAAAAAGCGAAAGCAAAACCAAAAAAACCCAGAAAAAAATTACAAAAACCCCCAAACCCAACCAACCAATCAAAAAAAAAAAAAAAGGCAACAAAAGAGGGTTTTTTTGGACTCTTCAGCAATGCCAGTGCAATCAGCTGGAATTTCCTCTCATTCCATCTATCCTTTGCTTTAATGGTGTTGCAGCAAAGTTAAATTTGTCACCATCCCATCCTTTGAACTGCTGGATGACCCAACAAAGTGCTAATCTTAATGTTATCACCCAAAAATACATTTAGGGTTGGGATGAAGGCCGTGGAGCTGTTAATTAATGAGGGATGACAAGTTAGAATTAATTTTTCCGTCCTCAACAGCTCATGATTGCAGGTACCTGCAAGTTTCTGGCTTCATTAGTGTGATAAATGCCACGGGTTTGTGCTGCAGATTCTCATGGTGAGAGTTTTTCACAAATGTCCAGAAAGGAGAAAACAAAAATTATCTCAATATTCTTTAATCCCGCTCTTCAGATATCAAATCTTTGTTAACCACTGCTGCATATTCATTTTCACGTGTGTTTTTAAGGACTACAGAATCCTTTATTTCATTTTTTTAGTACTTCCAGAAGTCAGCAGAGCTCTCTGGGAGATGAATTATTCCAGGGGCTGTAATCTTTCCAATGACATGGAATGAAATGTTGGGAAGGAATCAGATGGATTGGGTACAGAAATTTATTGCTCCTAGGTGCAATGAGGAAAGTCTTTGTTGGGAAGTGGAGTAGTATTGGTGAGGTTACTTGGGGTTAATTCACATTTCTTCACGTATCCAGCTCTGTGGAAATTTAATTTAATTCTGATGGTGAATTTTCTATTTAAATTTTTAAAATGTTTAATATTCTTTCCACCCTGAGTATTTTTCTCTGTAGAATCCAGATACTGGTTGGAGAATCACAACAAATGCTATAATTTTTGTTGCCTGTTGGTCAAGAGATTGAACTTATCTCTGCCTCTACATAAAAAAATCTTTTTAGGGTGATTTTATTTATATGACCAAGCTTGATTTCTTTCTAGATGATACATGCTGCAGTAATATCAAATAAAATAGAAAAATATGTATTAGGCAGACTAAAATAGTAATGGCAGAGTAAATGGAAAGTTTGGCTGCCTGCATCTTTCTACAATCAAGAGGAAACAGGCTCGTATAAATAGGAAGGGCTTTAGATGCATTAAAGGTTGTGTTGAGGAGGTAAAATCTGGCATAGATGCTTTTATGATTAACATATGATTGCTCTAAAAGCTACTTAAGAGTCATTTACTGCTCACTGTCCCTCCAGTGTGATCCTTTAGCAGCAGCAGCAGAAACCGCTCTGCTTTCAACATCAAACGGGAAATGCTGAGTGCTCCCAGCCCGAGGGCTGCAGGGTGTGCTCAGGGCCTTGGAAACTGGGTTCAAATCCTGGGAGGATTTTTAGGGATAGGGATTTTGGCTGGTTGGGACTGAGAGCCCAGGTCTCCTTGTTCAGTCAAGCTGGGCACAAAACTGGAGGTTCTGACTTGTGTCTTTATTGATGGATTTGTGTATTGAAACTCAATGAGAAGACATTGGGAGACCTTCCAAAACCACACAAAATAGTCTTGAGAAATCAAGGCCATATTTTATATATGGCTGTTACTTTTGTGTTTCTGTGAGAGCCTTGTTTTTTCATTATAATTTTCCTACCTCACAATCATAACCATAAAAAAAAATATATGACACGATTGCTTGAGGAAAATGTGAATAATCTAACAATAAATATATATATTTCTCATATATTTAACTGCCTCAAGGAGTTTGTCTTACTCAGCCTGTGATGGGGACAGTCTGGTTCAGATCCAGGACACATTTGGAGCTTTAAAGGCTTTAAAATCCCGCAGTGGGTGGCAAGGCTCGGGCTAGGAGTGGGTCAGGAATTAAGCAAGGGGTTACCAAGCACATCCGTGCAAATCCTGGTCGCTTGATGCTGAAAAAAATCCTAATTTCTGCCAAATAAGTTGTTTCAATTATCCTCTTTGGGTTCTAGCTGAGGGAATTCTACTTCCCCCACCTGAACCCTGCTTGAACTTGTAATAATGAGAACATAAAAATTCCTTACTTGTTTCCTGTCATCTTATATCACCTCACGTTAAACAGCCTTCTTTTCCTAAGAATATTTCAATGAAAGGAGTAATAGAAACCAGAGACCCTCAGAACACGGGGAAATCTCTGTACTAATGGTGAGCACTGTCCTTTGGGCATAAAAGGAGAGAAGAAATGCAAAATAATATTTCAGTGAAGAGAATTATTGCAATAGAAGCTGTTATATCACATTTGTACGGGGGATTTTGAAGTGTTTTCTGTCAGAATTGGATAATATTGTACAGGGAATGCAATGGAAATGCTCGGTTTTTAAATTTGCAATATTTATTTCAGGGACTGCCAGATGATACATGACAAGGCAGTGCCACTTGTTGACAACATTCTTGCCTCGGTTCTATATCTGGACCCAGACGCGACGATTCCTTCTCCTTTTGCTAAGAATACGCTCGTGAATTTCTTTTAATTAAATTATGCAAATTTAGGTTGTGAATTACTGAGTGTGGCACAGTGATGCATTTGTGTCTGCTGGCACATCCTGAGCGTTGCTTCATCATCCCTCAGCCCACAGGACCATCCAGAGCAGCTCTGCTCTCCTCCAGGATGTGCTGGACTCTGATCTGCTCCACCTAAGCTGGACTTAGTTAAGCCCGGCCATTTGTAGGATCCACTTTTCCTCCCTAGGGTTCCCCAGCCAGGTTGAAGGAATATGTGAAACAATTCAGTTCTCCTGGCTCAGCACAAAGTTGTCAGAATCTCTGAAACCTCCCTGAAATCCACCCGTAATTGGGAACGCTGTGATTTTAAAATCACAGAGTAGGCTTCATAAATTATTCATTTTACCTTCTGATTTGGCGTCTCTTGATTTAATTGAAAAACATCTGTTGAATTGAGAGGGGATAAAAGTTGAGCCATAATACAGTCACAGACTCAAATGAGGAGGGAATAAATTATTTCAGAAGGAATCATCTGTGCACCACGACAGTTTACATATTTTTAAGGCTTACGTGTTTTTTTAAGACCAGCATTCAAACCGAGTCTTAGAGAAAGATTTTAAATTACTAATTAACATCTTAAAAGTGCATCTCATTTTTGAAACGAGGCTTTCCCCCACTCAAGCTGCAGAATGTGATTCCAGAGCTGCAAAATCACTTTATAAAATCAATTCCTTCTGAAATCCAGAGCACAGAGGCTTCATCTGTCGCTGGGCTTTGGGATAATGGTGCTATAGGTCTGCAAAAGATTTCAGGTTTCAGATGAACCCTGAAAGTTTCAAACAATTATACTTTTCTTGGCAGTGGAATCTCGTAAATCCACTGTATCCACGGCCAGGCACAAATCAGTTCTGTTTTCTACAGGCAAATCCTGCAGCCTGTGGCTTGTCAACAGTGACACTCCAGAAATAAAACACAGGGCTCTCACATGAGCTGGAAACCTCAATCCCCTCTTGGCAGTGGCTCTGTCCTTCATATCCTCGGGGGATCGCTTGCATAAAGCAGAATCCCATAAATAATAGATAATATAATCCAAATACAGCATCCCATAACAGAACTTTATACAGAACATTCAATCCTCCAGAATTCCCAGTGCAAGCCCTCCTCCAGCACTGATTTTCCTGCTCTCTCCAGCACCCAGGAACCCAGAGGTTGGTGGCACCAAATTGTTGCAGGGGGTACCAAAGAACAGAGGTTTTAACACTCAGTGTCTCAAATTGTGGCTGCATCTGAATTTTGGGACAGAAAAACTCCATATCCCAAAGTCCTGGCCCTTGGTGAGTCCCCAGGTTTTGTCCTGGTACAAACAGGGTGGTGACCCCAAAACCAGGAGCACAAGGCACATTCTGCTGTCCACCCTCAATACAGCATGGGCAGTTTTATCCAATTCATATTTATCCAACACCAATTCAAATTTATCCAACACCAATTCAGTTTTATCCAACTGAACATCTCAGTTACAAACAGAAACAAAAAGATCTGAACTCATGTTCAGCCCCCAGGATCCAATGATCCCTTATCCATTGATCCCTGCATAACATTTTTATATAAAAGCATCTAGAAAAGAGTTGTTACCTGTCATCTCCACCACTTTGGGGAAAAAGTGTTTCCAGAATCGACAGTGCTGAGCTCTTAATTTTGTCAGTACCTCGGAAGTGTTGGTGTTCAGTGTCAAATATTTTTGGTCAGTGCTAGTGAAGATTGGCCATCTTATTCCATTAGTCAGGGTCCCATTTGGAGCTCTAAATGAGAAAAGAAACACTTCATTTAGGAAGAGAAATCACCTCAGCACAAAATAAATTGGGGTTTATTTAACAGTTGTTCAGCTTAAGCGTGTTAGTTTGGAATAACTGATGTGTCCTTTTGGAAGCAACAGGGGAAAAAAGCAGATAAATTTCATTTACACTAATTTGAAAGAAAAAAATTGCCATTTTGAGGTGTTCTGGATTCATCAAAGGGAAAACCTTAATAAATGATCATATTCAAGCAACTTTTTGAACCTGGAGATCCTCCCAGAAACTGTGAATTATTAGGGATGACTCAAGAACCAGCCAGCCAGCCAGTCTGAGAGGTTGAGTGGTTTGTGTTTTAGTTCGAATGCCTTTGATCCCTTTAGATGGACAAACAGATTGGAATAAATGACTGGGATAAACATGCGAGTAAAGGTACAAATAATGTCTAAATTTGGATAAGATCTGCCCTGGGAGAGAGAATGATTAATCCTCATTAAGAAGGAGCTGACATGCTGGAGGCGTGCTGAGTCCTGCTAGTGGAGAGACAAGTGGGAATAATCTGGAATCTTGTGGAAACTGGGAAGAGGCACAGAGGGCTTGACCCTTTATAAAACCAGCTCTGCATGGGAAAGGAGCACAGCTGTTGGCATTAAAAGAGTTGTGATAAATATTTATAATATGAGAGAATTTATGAGGTTCTAAGGACAGGCATCCAGCTTTTCACCTTCAAAAATAACAGTATTGTATGAGGGGGGAAAAATTGTTTAAATGTGTAGAAGAACAAAATGGGCAGCTTTACATCAGGGAACAAACAAAACAGAATATGATTTTCAGGAAAAGAAGTAGATTTGTATTTCAAGCAGTCACAGGTCTCCATTAGCTCAGAAGAGGTTAAGAACAGAACTGAAATCTTTTATTTCAGTGCAAGCATGAGGAGCCATTTTCTTTCCTGGAAGCTGATATCAAGGAATCTGGGATTTAAGGCAGAGCAACAGTAACTGATGATTCTTGGTGGGATAAATCAACTCTGAGCTGAGTTCATTTGGTTCTCTCTACTTCTCTTTTCACCAGGACTCTGCAAAGAGGAGCAAATGGCATGGAGCCCGTTTGGGTTCGGCTTCCCAAGAGTGGGAAAAAGGAACAAGATGTGGATGGGAGCACTCAGAGCACAAGATGCTGAAGCAACATCGACATCTCTCAGTTAATTCAGAATTAATCAAGTTTTCAGCCCGTGTTTTTGTGTTCTGGGGGTCTTTTGCACTGACTGCTTCAAGAACCAGTGCAGGAATAAGAGCTTCAGGCTGTCACTTCCTGAACCGCTCCCTTCTCCATGGATTTTTCTTGGCTAATTCAGCTCTGATTAACCCGTGGCACCTTTTTAAAGAGCACATTTATTTGTGGCTCTTGAGAATGATGACTTAAGCAGAGCTGACTTGCACTTCAGTTCAAGATCAGGACGCTAATGGCGCTGTCAGTATTCATTTAACAGCTTTTATGCTATGAAATAAATCATGACATCCCACGTTATAATTTACAGGTGTGGGGGGGGATTACACAACGCCTCGATGGCTACAGATGCATTTTACTAAAAAAATGATTGAAAGAACTGTCGGGTGAGCACAGCACTTTGAAACCCATGAACCTGCTGATCGTGGCAATCTCTGCATTTCTAGGAAGTTTACTGCTCAAAGAAATGCCCAGTAATTTCCTTCTTAGCTTCATTATTGAAAATTTCCCAAGTTAAAAAGCAGCTCCCCGTCGGAGCAAAAGGGAGATCACAGGAGTATAATTTGGAAGAAGTTATGATTATAACCTTGTTGTTCCCTCACAATTACTGCTCATTCCTTCTTGCCAATAACTTCATGATGAGAATTGCAGTGCTCAGAACAGGCTGAGAAATTCCCAGTTCTTTGCACCAAATTCACTGTCGAATAATATTCACTCAGAACAGTGAAAGTGTGGTGGGAATATCCTCAGGGAGCAGACAGGAATCCAATGCCCTGCACAAACTTGTCTCTGCCCATTTAGGTTTGGATGGACAATCTTTGCTGATGGATTACAGAAACTTGTTTTTACTGAAAAAAAAATCAGTTTGCACGGAAACCTCCATTCTATCACCTTTTATCAATTCCTTTCACCTTCTAGCAGTGCTTCATCATCTCTGCCTCAGTAATTCCAGTTTTTCCACTTCCGTGCTGTCGCTGGGGCCTGATGCTGTGTCCTGAAAGGTTTTGGGCTCTGCATCTTCAGGATAGGCCTCTGTTTTGTGGTTTTATCTTGTCAAATCACCTTTAGTCTGGGAAGACCTCAGTTTGGTTTGGAGAAAATCAACAAATGCTGTGGCTTGGAAGGGACCTTGGAAGGTCATCCAGTCCAACTCCCTGCAATAAGCAGGATCATCTTCAGCTGGACCAGGAATATGAGCCTCACTGAAAATCTTAGGAAGAACCTTTTTCCTTTTCTACCATTTTTACCATTTTCAGGAGCAAGCCTTAAGGCAATGAAGAAACACAATCCTTCAAATTGCTCCCAGAAAAGAAATGCGTGAGAGAAAAACAAAACAAAACAAAACAAAACAAAACAAAACAAAACAAAACAAAACAAAACAAAACAAAACAAAACAAAACAAAACAAAACAAAACAACAAAAAAAACAAAACAAAACAAAACAACAAAAAACAAAACAAAACAAAGCAAAACAAAGCAAAACAAACTCAAACCACCTGTGTTTAAACTCTAGTGTAAACAGAATTTATCTCATTCCTTCTGCTATGTTTTTTCTTTGCATGTGGCCTGAAGTTAAAGGCTGGATTCTGTCTACTCTGGTGGTGGCACAGAAGCTCATTTATGGTAAATTATTTTGTTAAGATATGTCTTTAAGTGGAAGTTTCTTGGTTGTACTTGGTACTTAGATCAGGTTCTTCCCCCTCTGGGTTTTTCCATACACAATTGCCAACAAATTTTAGTTTTCAAGATTAATTTATAGCAAGATTTGATATAGGCATGAAATGGAGTTTGGAAGAGCTTATTCACCAATCATTTCTGGGTATTTAATATTCATCTTCAGCAACTTTAGAAAGAGAAAGTTAATTTCATTCAAACGGAAAATGCAACACGAGCAGAGCTCTGTTAATCATAATAAACATACATACATTACCATTCTCATTAATATGATCAATATAGCCTGAGAAACAATACCAGCTCACTGCATTTTTATTAATATTCACACAGCATTACCTTTACAAATGGTTTATCATACAGATACACAAAAAAATGTAATTCATCACCTGACTGGTTTTGGTAAACATTCAGGATATAAATTACCTGGAAAAGATTCCCTTTATTTTTGTGAGTGAGCTCCGAACAGCAGGATGAAAACTCATAGAGAGAATTCCGTCATTTACCACAGAGGTTATTCTCTTATACTGGTAAGTTGCATTTTGAAAAATATGGAAGAATTTTGTAATTTGAAAAATATGGAAAATATTCTCTGCCAACTGTCCTGAAAGCATTTTTAGGTTGCTTTAGGATTCACCTTTGTAAAACATGCTGTCCCAAGCCATCTCCATGTTCCTATTTAGCCCACACTAAGAGGAATGAAAATTAATGATAATTCTGCTGCACCCTCCTTTTCCCCTGTGCAGGAAGAATTGAAATCCAAGGGAAATGTGTCTGTTGAACTGATGGACCTTCAGTACAAATGCACTTTATATTTTATCAGAAAATATTCTCTTAAGGCCTTTATCCTCTCAGAATAATGGGACAGACAGCAGCTATGTAATTGATAGCTGAAATCATTATTATTATTATTATTACTATTACTATCACTATTATTATTATTATTTATAATTGCCAAGATTTGAAAACTATCACACTGAAGGGTAACAACTGAGACAGGGGTATTGGAAATACCCATCTGTTTCGTACACTTCTTTGGAGTTTTGTACCTGTGGCACTACAAAGAACTGGGGAGCTTGCGGAAAAAAAATCATATTTAAAACCATGTTACTTATTAGAATTCAATTATTGTGAGAAAATAGAAGAAATTCTTCTCATATAATTAATTTAAATTCTCACATAATTAAATAAAAACATTTCTCATATAAATTTGCTCCTTTACATGGTGAAAAAACCCTGTTTTTTGAGTGGAGTTGAGCCTCAGTGAGATTCCCATGGTAAGGAATGGAATGAATGAGCACCACGAGTGTGAGGGATGCAGGAATCCTTCAAGCTCCCTTTTTAATCAGCTGGTGCTGGGAAGTTCATTAAACCCTGCTGTGCTCAGCTCTCACTCCCACATCACACACACGAGTCCATAATCCAGTGCCTGCAAAGTGTCCCTGAGCCAGAGCCAGTGGAGCTGCTTTGCAAGTCCCAGCCTGGGTAAATATTATTCCTCCCGCTGATCCCCGAAGAAAGCAGCAGGATCCAGCTGGCAAAGCCTTTGGCTGAGAGGAACTGCACAAGAACCTCTGCAGCCAGCCTTTCTTACACCTTCACGGGCTAAATAAAGCTCAGGATGTTCCTTCCAGATTCCAGCCTGGTGACAGCAGCTGCCTCTTTAAATGCCTTTAACTATAAATTATCATGGAGTGTGCTCTTATGAGCAATATCAGTTTCAGGAAATGAAGCAACAAGCTGTCATTCCTTTTTTAAATTTTTTTTTGTGTTATTTGTGTTATTTTGTACTATTTTTTATTGTGTTTTTTGCGTTGTGTTCTGTTCCAAAGAGCCTCGTGGAGCACCCGCGGAGCTGAAACAATTCTTGCTGGTGCAGGTCATGAATTCCTGCTGTGTACAAGGTAGGCCTCATGGTATTGCACATAAATAATGAAGTATTTGAGACATTTAGACACAGGATGTTCTGCCTGAGCTCTTTGCTGGGCATTTAGGAGCCGTGTTCTTCCATCCCATTTCTCCTGGACAGGAGAAACAACGAGTTTGAGCCAGGGCTAAGGAGCCCTTCAAGCCCTGCCTGCATTTCTGACCCCCTGGGCCATGCTGGGCATGGATCTCCTTCACCTGAAATGTTCCAGCCAAGTCTGGGGCTCTTCAGGAACCCCAAACTCCACCCAGGGCAAATGATGAGATGTGATTTTATCACACGAGGCCTGGAACTGTCCCACGTTCTCTGTAAGGGTCACATTAATGATCCCACACCTTCCCCAGGACCCGGCTCTGGTGTGAATATTCACATTTTGTATTTACATCACTTTTGGGTAGACATGAGAGGCAACACTGCAGCTTGGTCCTTCTTTATGCTGAAGGAGCAATTTTACCTTTTTTTCCCAACGTTCCTGCACAGTATTTTGTGAGATCCTTCTGCCCTTTCGTGTGGGATCAATTTCAGCTTTCAAGGGCCACTTTCCAAAGCTGTTATTTCTTATCCCTCTTGGCTGCAGCAAGAAATCAAACGGAGCTATAGTTTTTAGTCTTAACTTGTCGAGGTTGAAGAGGGATATTTGGAAATGGAAGAAGGTCCTGAACCCTGTGAGACCTTGAGGGAGGAAGCACCTTCCATAACAGGTAAGTTAAAGAATAAGTAGATAGGAAGGCACGTGGGACTTGCCCTTTTACTCATCCTCTGAGGCTGTTTTATCTCCTCTGCAACCTCTCTTCCTCCTCATGACCTGCAAAAGCACAAACTTACACAATATCTTAACCAGAATGTCTCCCTGGAACAAACCAGGGCTCCATCAGAGACAAAAAAGGGGGCGGGAAGGGAGAGAAAAATGCTTTTCTAGCCATAAAACCATTAATTCTGCGTTTTAAATTCTCAGTGTCTTTGGTAAAATTTGTCAGGCCAGCTGGTTCTGAGAAAGAGTAAATACAGTGCTCATGGATATTATTGCTGGTTCCATTCCTTCCTTCCCCTCCCATTAATAAAGTTCATCCCAGGCACTCAGAAACTGTTGGATAAATTTGTTCAATGCTGTTCTTATCTCCAGAGACTGCATTTGCAATTGAGACTGTGCAGTTGATATCATGCCAGGATATGATATTTGAGATTTGTTTTCAATGGAAATTGCCCTAATCATGATTTATTTTCAGGATGGATGCTCCACATCGCCCTGCACCAACTAAAACCCACTGGATTCGTCGTGTCCTGATGGATTTCATCAGAGTGGCATTTTTCTTTATATTTCCTACTACTGTTTTATTTCTGTGAGTGGGAGGAAGTGCATGAGTCACAAACTTTCACGACCATGTAATCTAGGCCAAATTGAGCAGTCCTAAAAATGAAACTATTGGGTAGCTTTCGGGGGGGGAATTTGTGTCACTGCTTCATTAGAAAGAGAACCACTGCAGCTTCCAGCTGGGAAATGTAAACAAGAAGATAGAGTGCTCTCAACCCCCACAAAACTATTAAAAAAGATAAATATTATTATTATTATTAATAATAATAATAATAATAACGCTAAAATATTTTTTTTCTTATGGTATAAATTCGTTGTAGGTTTGACATCTATCAGTGGAAGTTACATGTGGTTTTCCTTGATAAATTTGAATTATGTCCCAGTCTTGTAACATCCTCTGAGTTTATTTTAAACTGCAGCAGGAGGGACATCTCCAAATACCAGCAGGTAGACTGGGAGCCTTGGAAGGGTTGTTCTCAAGAAGAAACAATATGAAAAGTGAGGAGGAACCTGTTTAAATTTCTTCTGTTTCAAAATTGGGGAGGATTTTGTGGAAATTTTGGCATTCAGACTACTTTTGGAAAAAACAGCCAGCAATTCCAGTTGGACAGAAAATTCACTTGGAGGCTACATAAGACGCATGAGAGGCAGATATTTAAAAGTTCATTAAAATGAAAAACTTCATTAGAATTAAAAAGTCACAGTATTTAAACAGCTGTTCCAGCAGGAAGAGGATCTCTCCGGTGTAAATTTGAGGTAATGCTCTTTGGGGTTTGTAGCTTATGAAATTAAGAAGTTCTGTTATGTTCCTGCAAGGAAAGGTAGAGGACACAGATGGAAGCCAGAGGTGTCTGGGAAAGCAGAGAATGACAGCTTTAATTTCATATTCTTATAAAATTGTCCAACACCAACAACTGTGAGCACAAAATGTCCAATTTCTACCAACACAACTTCAGATTTTTGGGGGCAGAATCTCCCAAATCCCAACACTGAATTTCTAACTCCATTTCCCTTCCTCTGCAGCTGATTGAAAACAGAATTAAACACCATATTGAGCTCCCTTCAAAAATGTGGTGCTAGGTAACCTCTGCTGCTCCTCATTTCCTCTCCTCTCTCCTTTGCCACTTCCCTGGAACAGCCGAGCTCTGGCGTTGGGGAGTAAATTAAAATGTGCACTGAAAGCTTTCCATTCCTCCCGTGAAACTTCTCGGCGTCTCTTCAGATCAGTGTCCCAGAACCACCTGGGAAAATGGGGTTTGCAGACCTTTCAAAGCTCCATTTCTGCCTTCTGATGATGAAACGAGGACTAAACTGCAGAAAAGCAGCGCCGGGGAAGAGTGGTCCTTAAAAAGGGGATTAACTGTGGGTGAACATTAATTGGAATTTCACGGTGCCTTTTGCAACCGTGTGTTTACACGCCTGTAAAATTCTCTCTGAAATGCCTGGCTTTGTATGTGAACCTGCCTCAGACACCACTCGTTATGAGTCCATGTGTGCCCTTCCTTCATTTCTCTATTCCCAGATTTTCTTCTTTCGTATTTCAATCTCTTTTTAGTCCTTTCTTGCTTTGTGCCTTGCAGCAGTTACGTTTCCCTCTCTTGGTTTTGCATTTTCCTTACTTCCCATCAAACACAGAATTATTTCCACCCAGGCTTCTTACTCCCACTCCCAAATTTGAGGTGGCAATCACACCATGGGTTTATTTCAAATTTATAAAAATTTGTGTCTCTCCATGCCTGTCCTTTTCCCAGAATATGTCTGTGTCCTCTTTGCCAGGTGGACAGCAGGAACTCTGTCCAGGCTGTTCAACCTATCCCAGTTATGAGGAAAAGTAGAGCCACATCCAAGATTTGGATCCATGGAATCAATCACTGAATCAATGAGGTTGGGGAAGACCTCCAGGGTCTTTGAGTCCAACTGCTGACCCAACACTGCCAAGGCCACCACTGTCCCATGTCCCTAAGTGCCACATCCACGCTGATTTAAATCCCTCAAGGGATGGGGACTCCACCACGGTCCTGGGCAGGTTTTACAAGGGCAGGACAACCCTTTCCTGAGGAATTTTTCCTAATATCCAACCTAAACCTCCCTAAACCTCTTCAGATCCCACTCTAGGCCATTTCCACTTGTCCCATCCCTTGTTCCCTGGGAGCAGAGCCTGACCCCCCTGAGCCCCCTCCTGTCAGGGACTTGTGCAGAGCCACAAGGTCCCCCCTGAGCCTCCTTTTCTCCAGGCTCAGCCCCTTCCCAGCTCCCTCAGCCTCTCCTGGTGCTCCAGCCCCTTCCCCAATTCCATCTCTTTCTCCAGCCCCTCAGATCTCCCTCTCTTCCAGGGCTCTGGAGTTCACCTGCTCAGCCCCAGGCCCTGAGTCACCACTGATAGTTTTGATTTCTCAGCCTTTGAAAAATGAATTCCAGCTTTCCCAGCTCCACAAAGCACTGTCAGCTCTCTCTTCCAGGCAAACATCTGCATTTCAGCTCTAGGTTTTAGTTTTACTCTCACTCAATGACTCCTACAATATTTAGACATTTTCTTAACAGATGTTCTCGTCTCCTGTTTGAAAACAATGGTTTGACTCATCTGGAGGGAGTGAAATCCATGTGGACAGAATTGTGTTTGCCGCACATGTGGAAAGCGACAAAACGCCTCCTTGTAATTTACAGGATTCGTAATAAAATCAAACCAACCTCAACAATTTGTATCCCAGGCTCATTTTCAAAAGACGTCTGAATTAAATTCTCCTGTTTTCAGTTTTGAAATTCAACAGCAGTTTGACAGCTCCCGAGCCAGAGAGAGAGGGAGAGAGAGAAGCCTGCCAAGGTGAGGCTCTGGTTACTGATATTTTCCATGATCCACTGTTTCCTCACAGTTTGCTAAAAAGGTGTTCCCGTCACTGTTTCTGAATATAACAATGGATATAAACCCTGATGAATCACTTTAAGGACTCAAAACTGAAGGTGGAAAAATAGGAGTAAATTTTCTTAAAAATTGATCTTTTTTTTGGTTGTTGTTCAAGACTGCCATTTCTGCAGGGTTTTTTATGGCTCAGAAATTACTCACATGAAAGACATGAATGGAAGGATAAATGTGACCTTTTGGGTCAAAGTGAAAGCTCTGATTTTCCCTAGCATGGGGAAGAAAGGCTTTCTATATACATTTTTGTATTTTTGGGACCTCTCTCATGCTTTGTTCAAACTCCTTTTTTAAAATTCAGAAATCTTTTCTTCGGGATTCTTGACCTGATCAGGAAAAATCACTTGTTAAGATAAAAATTGAATTTTTCTGGGTGAGTGTGAGATGTGAGGAGCAGCAGCCTCAAGGAAAGGCTCCTTCTGCTCCCCCTGAGCTCTGGCTCTGCAGTGTTTAAAGACCCTGCAAGGATCCGAGTGGCTCCAACCCAAAAACTCCCCTCTATCCCCGTGAACAGGAGCGAGTCTCTGGCAGAAATACAGCCCACAGTAAATTTCTTCCCTTGAAATGACTCGGTGGGACATAAAACTTCCAACCTCCTGAAGTACAGGGAAATTAAAAGTGGTTGGAGTTTTTTATTTTTATTTTTTCCCCGCGTACCCGCACTCGGAGTATATAGGTCCCCAGTTCAAGTGCTGCCTGGACTCTATATGAGGCTGTTGGTTTTGTTCTCAGTGCTCTGAAGCTGCTCTCTATAAACAGGTTGTGATCAGTTGGTAACAAAAACGCTGGAATTTATGATCTGTCTACCCGAGGAACGTCGGGGAAAGGCAATAATAACCAGACAAAGTGCTCCACAGCTTTAGTGGGACAATCAAAGCCTCACAAATTCCCCTAAAACATAGGAGGGAGTATTTCAAAGGCTTCACTTTATAGAGAAAGCTGCAAAGATTTGTTTCGGCGGTTGTAAAACTGGCGGGGAGACAAGTTCTGCCCGTTTCCTTTTATCCCAAACATTTTTCACAGAGCCTTAAAAAATATTATCTTTGTGGGCTCCATCATATTCCTGCTTGAGTTTTCAGCTCATCTGATTTGCCTGGCTCTTGTCATTTTGCATCTCTCATTGACTAAAAAGAACTCAGTTAACAAATTTGATGGATAAAAGAATGGAGAAGGCACCCGTGGGTTTGGGATCCCATCTAGTTTTTCAGGATAAATAAAATCTCCCTTTCCCAGAGCTGGCAGAACATCCTGGTCTTTGGGATTTTAGGTCCTGTTAGTGTCACCTGCCTGCTTGCAAAAGCTTTCTGAAGAAAAGCAAAAGTCTGGCAGAAAAATGAGCTTTAAAAATGGTTTTTAAAAAAAGAAATTTAAATTCTTTCACTGTGGGTGTAGCCTAAAATAAAGTGTGCTGGAAAGAATTCCAGAGAAGGGCACTGAAAATTACCAATATTGTTAAAATAAATGTTATTTCCACACAAACATAATGGGCATGAACCAGCATTTTTCAGGGCTTGATGAAAATATTGCTCTTTCAAGGCTCAAATGTATGAAAAATAAAAGTATTTTATGGAATATCTCAATAGCACTGGGAATGGCTGGGATATTTACTTGATAGCCAAATTCAGTCATGAAAAGATACCTTTTGAGCAGGATCTTCACAGACTGTGTAATATATGGCAGATTCCTAAAAAAATGACATTATTCCCTGGGATCCAGGAGAGAAATATTGGAGTTAACACCAACACCAACCCCAAAGCTAGCAGGAGAAATGTCTGTTCCTGCCTTCTGCTGAATCCTCTCCATTCCCTGTTTATATCCAAAAATAGAAATTCTTTACGCCTGTAATTTTCCAGGAAAAATGGTCAGAAATAATGGATGTTGATTTTTTCAGCCAGGATGTGAAATAGGAAGTGCCCAGAAATTTGGAAAATTGCACCCAGAACTGCTGGGGATGGTGTCTGGGAAAGCCCTGAGGGGGCAGACAATGTCCTTTTAGTCACTGAGAAAGACAGAAATTGAGGATTTCACAATCTTGGGATGCTTTGAAGGAGGCACTTTCTGTCCCTAACATCTTTTCATTTGTTCTTACATGAAATTAAGGATTTTTCAAAAGTTTTCTTACTTTTACCCCTCCAGTTCTCTCTCCCATCCCTCTGTGGGAGGAGAGGGCAGCAGTTTTTTGGGGTTTAGCTGCTGGCTGGGGTTAAACCATGATAGAAGCAGAAAATGCACTCCTAAGTGCATATTTTTGACTTTTCACATTTCCATTTTTATTCCTCACATGAGAATAAAAACCAGAGATCACTAAGGTCAAAGTTTGGACTGGAAGGCCCCTCATGAGAAGCAACTCTGGCTTCTCCCAGCCAGAAAACACCAGGAAACCAGGATTTTTTCCAGTTTTGTTGACTCTCCTTCATCTCCTTTCCTCTCTCCTCCCTGGTGCTTTTGTACTTTCAGCACATTAGAATATTAGGTCAAACACCCTCACTAAAAAATGTGCTGCACAATATTTCTCGTTTTTTTGCTTGATTTTCTCTTCGCCCGCTGGAGACATCAATGGTAATTTTCCCCTCAGAGGTTTGCCCTTTGATCATGCCAGAGTTTCCTACAAACATTATGTCAAAACAGGGCTTCCCCAGCTCCTCAGAAATGTTTGCTGTGCTCAAATGCACCAGGAAAAAAAAAAAAAAAGGATCACTTATAAATCCTGGAGTTATTAAGAATTTTTATTACTTCCCCACTCAGAAAAATGGGATACAGAGCTTTAGGTGTCTCTGCTCTGGATCACACACAGGGTTAATCCTGATCTGAGCTTTTATTAATTCACAAATTGCAGGATTGTATTGTTTTTTCCCCAACAGTGATGGTTTGGATCCCCGTGGTGGAAGCAGAGGGAGGGATTATTTGCTGTTTGCTGTGGAAACCACTTGAAATTCAATCTGTGGGGTAATCTAATTATAGTGTGAATGATGATCAGAGTAGGTGACAGGACTGTCTTCTACAAACTTAAACCTGAATGCATCTTATGTTGAATAATTTTAGGAGCTCCAGTGACAGGAACAGAACAGGTTATTGAGATCTATATACATATATATATACATACATTAAAGTGATGTACTTGAAAATTAAATATAAACATAATCCAGTGGAAACCAACAGTTCAAAGAAATGTAAATATCGCTCCAAAAAATCAAATGTAGACCTGAATTTTTCTTTTTCCACCAAGAAATAATTCTGCTTAATGGCAGGATGTGCTGTCTCTGCTGGAAGATCCTGGCTGCAACTCCAGTAGGGCAGGATGGGGAACTGCAGGATGCAATGAGGAACTTTCATTTCTTTTGCAGGGTGAAATAAAGAACTTTCACTCTGTTTGTGGAGTGGATTAAGGAACTTTCACTCCGTTTTCAGGGTAAAATAAAGAACTTTCACTCCGTTTGTGGGGTGGAATGAGGAACTTCCACTCCGTTTGTGGGGTGGAATAAGGAACTTTCACTCTGTTTGTTGGGTGGATTAAGGAATTTTCACTCTGTTTTCGGGGTGAAATAAAGAACTTTCACTCCATTTGTGGGGTGGAATAAGGAACTGTCACTCTGCTCTCCACCAAAGCTCTAGTGACACCAGCCCCAAAGGAATCATCTCACAGCACATCTTCGTGGTGCAGGGAGTGTTCCCAAGCCTTTCCCAACCTCAGGCTTCCCTTGGGAATCTCTCAGAGGAGTTTTTGGCATTGACAAATCACCCTCACAGCTCAATTCCAGGGGGTGAACCCCAATGAAAGCTTTGCTGCACCTCAGCCTTGCTCCCCAAACTCACACTGGAAGGGGTGCTCAGACTCTGAGCAGAGAGAGGGGCAGGAAGAGCTCGTGGATGAAATTTTAAATTAAATTCTACAATAATTAAACTCGTATTAAGGCATTATTAGGTGATGAGTGTAGTTATTTTCTGAGTTTTAATATGTTGATTTCTCTGTAAGAGAAATATCACAAGCTCCAGCATACAAAGGGGATGGGGGGTTGTTAAGGTAATTAAACCTCCTACAAATCAAGGCAATCAATCAATCAATCAATCAATCAAACCTATTGATAAGAAAACATGTTTAAAAAGGGATGCACGTAAAAATAAGCTGTGAGTTCACTGTGAAGGGTGAGGTGAAGGGACAACACAGAACTGAGGGTGGCAACAACCAAATTTAGGGTGTCCTGGAGCTGGAGAGAGCCCAAACAGGGGGAAACGTGAATTTGGTGGGGATGGGGGAGCCCTTGGCACACAAGAGCCCAAAGTTAACACCACAAAACACAAACAGCGCTTTCCTTGGATGGACAAATCAAGGGAATATCAGGATGGACCAGAAGGGAGAAGTGACACCCGGAATTCCAACTCTGTGGGGATGAGGGTGTTTAATTCTGGCAGGGAAAGTTCCAACAAGAGTGGATGAACCATTAAATGTGGAGAGTTATTATTTGAGACAAGGAACACTAGTGAAGGTCTCAAGGGTATGGTCTCATTTGTTTAACAGACAATTAAAAAGGAAAAAAATACTTATTAAGGATTATTTTTAAAGTTCCTTAATAATCAACCTCTATATGGAACAAAAATCATAAAATAGCTCTTACAAATGGTCAAAAAATATATAATACCTGGAAAATGTGGAGGTAGAATAGACAAATTCAGTCTAGAAACCCTTACTTTTTTAATGGAATATTTTAAGTGGAATTAAGATTTTAAACAACCTAACAATGTTTGTTCTGGATTTTTAATCAGTGGAAACATTTTTAATCAGTGAAACATTTCAGTCCTACCTGTGTTTTGTGTTATGTACAAGGTTGGGTGGATTAAATGAGCACAGTGGTCCCCTCTGGTTTCTAATCTATTCAAAAATTTAATTAGATCCTGTCCCAATGTTGGTTTCAGCCTTTACAAATCTATATATCCTTGACAAATCAAACAAAAGGTCCACCTTAGAAACAGAATTAATGCATTTAACATTAAAGTTAAAGAAATATTTTTAGAGTGCGAATTAACCGTTTGTTTGTGTGTTCTCAAAGGCACAGATTTTGTATATGTAATTTTCTCAGGACAAAACACAACCCAAACTTGTGGATAAAGACCCCTCCCTTTCCCACCTGGCTGGGGACTAATCCTACATAATTGTTGTGGAGGGGCTGTTTTTGCTACAGCTCTGAAAAGTTTCCATTTCAAACTGAGAGCCCCCAGCCCTGCTGAGAGGTGCAAGGGCTGCCTCACTTCCAGCTCCAGCTGGAGAGAGGTTGGATTTAATCCACTCCAAACACCCAAATGAAATATTCCCACTTGCTCCTGGTGCGGGCTGGGCCATATTTCACTTCAAGAGGAGTGGACTGGAATTGGAGAGTGATTTGTCATGGGCTGGCACTCTCAGCACTCAGGGAGGAGAGACTTTCTGAAATCCCAACCTCTTCATCATGTGAACACAACACACCTCCCTCTTCTAAACATGAATGTTCGGAGCAAATTGCATCCTCAAGGAAATTGGGCTTTTTCCCCCTACTCCAACTGCTGGAAGTCTTTTCTAGCGTTTGAAATATTTTGCTTCTAACACCTGAAGCCATTACCTGCCTTTGGAACAACCGCTGCCACGGCAAAGAAATGTTTTGTGTTTGCTTTTATGAGTGGATAAACATTGTTCCCTTAAGCTTGTCCAATCCAGGGAGCAACATATCAACAGTTTATTTTATTAAAGCAGGGCTTTTGTCAGGACTGAAATAGGAATTCTGGATAACTGAGCAATTAATCTGTTCCAGTCGTTCCAGTCAGGCTCCAAAGCAGCGTTGAAACAGTCAGGATTTTATCCCTCGTGAAACAACACCCAACCAACCAAACTTCCAGAGGAAAACTTACCCAGTTTTGGCAAAGGTCGCCCAATATCTCATCATGGAGCGGCTCAGGAGCTCCTCAGCCTTGGTGTAATTCACCCTCCTCTCCAGGGGCAGCCCGAACACAAACTCGATCTCGTAGCCGTGCATGACCCCCATCCACTCGGGCCAGGGCAGCTTGGAGGAGCGGTGCTCAAAGAAATAAAAGAAGGCGTGGTGGCCCTGCCGGGTGAAGCTGGTGCTGAACTCCAGCGCGGGGCAGATGATGTTGTAGTCCCCGATCACGTCATCGATGGCATCCCGGTAGTGCTCCTGCTTTTCCACGTTTTCCCAGTCCGTGTATTGAAAAGTGATTGATTCTATCGCCAGTTTGCTCACTCCTGGGAAGGCCAGAGTCAAAGCTGCTTCGAACTGGGTTTTGTTGATCAAGCCATCGCTGTCCTTGTCCAGGCCAGGGACTCCGTATGCCAGGAATGATAACCCCTCATCTTTATTGACACCCACCAAGATCTGGGTCTGCTTGAAAAGGCCGTTCTCCATCAGTACTTCTGGCATGTCTGCCAGGAAATCGCTGTCCACGCTCGGGCAGAAATAGACTTGTAAAAAAGAGCCATGTGGAACGACAAAAATCTCATTTTCCAGTATTTCCTTTGGGTCCTTGTCCTGGAGGCAGAGGATGAGCTCTGAGTCGTTGCTGGTGGGACACTGGAGCTGTTTGGCCAAAGCCACCGCTCTGTTCCTGGCCTCAGGGGCTGTAATTGCAGCCCAGGGGGCATTGGCAGAGCCACTCTGCAGGATGGCCCTGGTGAATAAAGGGTGGCTTTTGGGAGAAAGGAGGTGATAGGTGACAGAGGCCGAGCCAGCGCTCTCTCCAAACAATGTCACGCTTTTGGGATTGCCTCCAAAGGCTGCTATGTTCTCCTGGACCCACTGAAGAGCCAACCTTTGATCAAACAAACCTGCATTTCCAGGAGCTTTCTGGTTCCCTGGCAAGGACAGAAATCCCAGTGCACCAGTCCTGTAGTTCATGGAAACCACCACCACTCTTTCCACCCTGGCCAGGAACTTCCCATCGTAGACAGGCAGGGACGTGGACCCGGACTCAAAGCCACCACCATAAATCCACACCATGACAGTGGCGTTCTTGGGCCGGGGAGAAGGAACCCACACGTTCAGGTACAAGCAGTCCTCACTCAGGTTGGTTTTTGGGTTCCACATCTCTGACCCAGCAAAGCCCGGGTAGGTCGTGTCTATGGGCTGGTAGCAGGAGTTGGCGTGCTTGGTGGCATCCCAAACATCTGCCCACTTCTCCCGAGGTTCTGGCTTTTGGAACCTCAGCCTCCCGACAGGGGGCTGCCCATAGGGGATCCCAAGGAAAGCTGTGACTGTTCCTCCCAGCACCTGCAGGCTGGTCCCTTGGACTTTGCCCTTCTTGGTTGCAACGATGCTCTCTTCAGGCACCACATTCCTGGTGAATGTGGACAGGAGAAGAAACCCCATCAGGAATCTGGCAGAGAGGCTTAAACCATTTGTCCAGGTCATGGTGCCTGAAACACAGGACGGAAAATAAATTCAGAATTAGTGCTGAAGTCTATTAGTACCAAAATGGTTTGCTAAATCAGAGTTTAGGTGGTCCCAGGGACATTGAAAATAAGAAGCACAGGAGTTTTTTAACTCTATGTTCTTTTTTTTTTTTTGTGTTGCTAAGACTGCCTGTTTATTTAGGATTTAGTCGGTGCCTCAGAAAAATTCTCTTGCTAAAACTGTAGAGCCGAGGAAGGCAAACCAGGAGAGATGAAGTGACACAAGCAGGCTCTGAGCACTGCAGATGATTTACCCACCAACCAAAATATAAATGAAGAATTTCTTTCCAGGCCTTGTTTTTTGAGAGCACCTTAGCCAAGTTTACAACCAGCAGAGCTTTATGAAGCAGTCATGCTTTTACTGTTCAGAATTAATATTAAAATGTTAAAATATCAGGAGTTTTGAATATGTGAAGATGGTGTCTACTAATATTTTAGGTATGGTTTGCTCTTTTCTTCCTGAGAACTTTTCCAAGCAGTATTCTGGTCAGTATCATCTTAATGCTAAGGATATAAATGTTGTTTATATATCACATCTAAGCACACTAATAATCTTATTTACCCCAATATTTTCAAATAAAACCTCAGGACTGTCCCCTCGAAACTGAAAATTCACAAAAATCCCATTTGCATAAATCCATTTCTGTGGTTTACATGTCTGACAATGCTCAACAAAGCTCCCTTCTATTTTTTTTCTGCTTGTTTCCCATTCACACATGGCGTGCTCTGCCCTGTCTCTTTAAACAGGCCATTCTTTGTTAATGAGGAGCCCTTGTGTCCTTGCAAGGAATGAGGATAATTTCTCTGGAAAATACAGCTGTGGCCTAATTTGAGCTCCTCCTGCTTGTTTGCCTGTTCTTGGAAAGAAAATGCAGCACAGGGGAGGAAGAGAAGGTTTTATGCAAAGGGGTTCCTAACTGTGAGGCAGCATCAAAGGAGCAGGGAGGAATCGTCAGGGACAATATTTTTAGCATTCATCTAAACAGACAGAAAATAGATAAATTTCAGAAAACATGCGCATTTACGCTCTGGTATTTTTGTTGAAATAAAATAGATGAGGTGGCAAATGGGGGACGATAGACTTAGAGTTGGTCTCACACTCCACACAGTCTTCAGCCTGATTTACAGAAACTTCCAATTGCCCACCTATTTGCTAAATTTTAGAGATGGGATTTGTCAGCTCATGGGGTCCAGCAGCTCTCGAAGAGTTTGGGGCAGCACAGCTCACCCTGACACAGGCAGGAGGCTTCACTCACACATTCAGTGGATTTTTGCTCTCCTCTCTCTGGCCCAGGCATAGAATCATGGAATATTCTGAGTTTGAAAGGATCATCCAGTCCAGCTCCTGGCCTGCACAGACACCCCAACAATCCCACCCTGTCCAAACCCTCCTGGAGCTGTTTGGGGCTGTGCCCATTCCCTAGGGAGCTTCTGGGGGAAGAACCTTTTCTGATCTCCACCCCAAATCTCCACAGAGACCAAAACTGCAGTCATCCCAGCTTGCAAAAACACTCCAGCCTAAATCCCACTGTCTTTGAGAGAATTTGGCATGATTTACCCAGTTCGCTGAATATTTCCAGCCTGCTAAACCAACACAGAAACCATTCTCACTTGGGATTAATTTTTACCTCAGAATGGTTCATTTTAAAACTTTCTCGAGAAGATTGAAGAGAGGCCATGGAAGGAGAGGTGAGAAGAGTAATTTGGTTTGCTCTGTAAATTTGCACTTGAAAATTCATCAGTTTTGAGCATTCCAGGGCTTCTCTCTGCCCCTCTACAAAACCCAACCCAAAATCCTAGAGCTGGGAGAAGGAGAAGGATGGAGACGGGATGGAGAAGGGATCCAGCTGGGTTTTGGAGCTCCCAGTCCTGCTGTGAGATGGGAGAAGTTATTTCTCTAAGACTGTTGTGACACTGTTAATTCACTGAATTTATGAAGAAAGATCATGACCAAACCACAGCAAACTGGAAATAATAGGATATTTCAAATATTGTCATTATGAAGAGAAAATGATGCTAAGAAAAGCTGGAGACCTTAAATTTCTTCAAGATTAATCCATCTCAACAGTAATTGAAATTAATTCTCCCCCTGCACTTTGCTGTTAATTAAAAAGGGATCGGAGGAAAACAATGTAGCATTGCAAACACAGGGGCAGAAGTTTTAGGCAATAATATTAGGGAGGGAAAAAAATAACAAAAAATTCAGTTCTGTACCTTTTAAATTAGCTGAGGCATTTCAAAGGAGTTGGATCACGCCTGAGAAGCACAGAAGTTCTGTGCTCCTGAATGAGAGGACTCATCTACTCTCAGGTCACTCTGCTCATATTAACAAAAGCAGCAAGTGGCAGAGGATTATTATTGCACCTTGAACGCCTGGCAAATATTGTATTTAATAAGGATTTTAATGCTGCTTCAAACCAAACCCAGAAACGTAAAGCCCACCGAGCAAAACAAACATTACTTGATTATTACAATGAGAGCAAAAGGGTCAGGAGATTACTTTAGCTCATCAACACCAGCAGAGTTTTGTCGTGCAGTGCATTTGCACTTTTCCAAAAGCTGCTGCTGTAGTTGTTTCCCCCAGCAAAAGTTAAGCAGACTCTACTTTTGCATTCTTGTTCAGCGAGGGAACACAATTTATTTCAATGCCTGTTTCCTCCCCCTTGCAAATCTTTACCCAGCCAAAAAAAAAATAAAAAATCCATACACCGGACTGGATAATCGCTTTTTAAATAGGAAAGATGGTTGAATTAATCAGTGATTTTTAGCCCAGCTTCATTTACTTAGCCCAGGATCTCTTGGATAATGCCAATGTCTCGTTCCCTTTGCAGAGCAGAGGGAGCTTCCCCCCGGAGAGCAACAAATGAGCAGAGCTGAGCTTTTCCAGAGATCCCAATCCCCGCGCAAATCGGGCTGGACCATAAATTATCCCGGCAGGCAGAGAAACGCGAAGAGAGAATCACTCACCCCACTCCTATTGCAAGAAGCACAAAGTTTCTAATGGCTGGGATGTTGGGATACCTCGAGGGAAATGCAGCTGCTGCTCTGAGCCCGTAAATTGGCCAGTGCTGACATTATAATCAACTCTTTCTGACATGGAGCTCGCGAGAGTTGGCAGCAGCCACTCGAGCTGCAGGCAGCCTCTGCCTCCCATCCCACATCTGCTCCCAGAGCCGTGGAAATGCTCCAGGGACAGCCCCAGGCTGGGCAAAACCAGGCAATTCTTCCTTACCTGGGGCATCTGTTTTATAAGAATTAATAGGAACGTAAATGTAAAAATTCAAGCTTCTCATTTTGTTTGGAGCACTCTCTCACCTGTAATTTTATTTTTTTTTTCCAGTACTCAAAGCTCAGATTTTCACCGTAAATAAGTATTTATTTTTGGGTTTAGCAGCTGTGGAAGATAAAACAGGAATGTGCACTGCCTGGACATGTCAAAAACTGGCAAAGCACTAGCTGCATCACTTGGCTCCTGCCCACCGTGGCCATGGCACAGACCTGCATTGTCCCCTTCTGATTTTAGGGTTAAAGATGGGACCCGTGTGGGGTCACCTGCTGCTTGCTCTCCTCCCTCAGCCTTCAAACAGGAAATCGCCCGTGGTGCTGGGCACACTTGATATCCTCCTTTTCCCTAAGCATTTTTCCCACCAGAATTCCACTCTGCAGGTGCAAAGCCGGGCTGGAGCACAGCTGGGGGACGTGTCCTGCAGCACAACATTAAAATACAAATGTTCTGCAAGGTGCAGATGAAAATAAAGGGGTGGGGAAAATTAAAATAATTCCATACACCACCCTTTACAAACTTTCTTGTCAAACCCCCTTCCCTGAGCCACCCTGTGGAACCAGAAGGTCACCCCTTGGAGCTGGGACTCAGCAGCATCTGCTCCCTAGCTCTGCTCTGAAAAAAATCTTCCAATTTTTCCACAATTTAAGCTTTTTTTCCTGCTGTCCACATTTGCTTCCCTCTTTAGAGCCGAACACAATTACCTTCCCTGTTTAATAATCAAACTACAGCTCTGTTTCAATTACACAAAAGCAATATTTGGCAACGCATAGAGCAGGGATAAAGCAGAAATAAAAAGTTAAAGGATGAAGTCTATAGACCTTAATATGGAGATTACAAGTGGGGGTTTTAAAGCCAGCATGGGAATTAGTGTTTTAACAGAGGAAAGTTCAAGAAAGCAGGATTATTTCATTTCTCCTGGTAATTTTGCAGCATCCTTTAGAATCAGATCTTCCACAGGTATTTTGCATGGATATGTTCACTGGAGGGAACATGTCCCATTCTAAATCTAAACCACTGTGGCAGGGGTGGGAACTGGCAGATTTTTAAGATCCCTTCAACCCAGACCTTTTGAGGATTCCATAATTCTTTGATAAATCCCTAAACTTTCAGCACAGCCCAGTACAGTGGGATTTCAGAATTCTGAACCAAGATTGTTAACTCGGCAGCGTAAGAGAAATATTTATTAATAAAACAGGATTCAGCCAGAATTATTTCTGGTGACAACTGTTGACTGATCAAAACCCTTCAAGGGCAGGAAACACTAACTGGTGCTACTCAGACTGAGGCAGTTTTCAGAGCTCCAGCATTTGCTGCCTTTCTCTGCTGCCCCTTGAGCCCATCTGGGGACGTGGCCGGGTGACACACACTCCCTTCATTTCTGTGACATCAGAGGGATGAATCATAACCCCCAAATCTTGTTAGAGGCCACTCTAAAGCAAATTTCAGACGCTGATGACCGTGCTTGTGCTCTCAACCTCTTCGCCTTGAGCAGCAGAGAAGCAGCAGGAGACTCAAGCACTAAAAATGCCCTTTCTGGCTTCATCTATTTTCAAACATTTTCTGTTTTTTCCTTCACTCGCTGTCAGGGCTGTGCCTTCCCCTCCCTGCTCCCCTTCAGAAGGGGCCTCCTGCTCCCAGGCGCTGCTAAACCAAATGCAAAAATGAGGAGTTTTCTGAGAAGGTGACCCTGGGATGAAGGAATTACTGTCTCAGGATGATTCCAAGGCCAGAAAACTCCGAGTTCAGCCTTGGGGTTACCTGGGAGTCTTCAGGTAACTGTCAGACCTCTCCACTATTATCCTTCAGCCTAACATTTATCCTGTATTTTTAAAGAAAACTAAGCCAATTTCTATAAACTTTTCCCCTTTAATTAAAAAAATTAACATATAAATTAAAGTTTCACAACTGCGCGCTGCAAGAGGAAACACTTCTCTTAGTTATTACTTAGCTTGCTAAAAATACCTGGGTGAAAATTAGAGATTAAATACATTTAATGCCCTCGGTAATTGTGTGGAGAGTCGTCATTTTCTCACGGATCCTATGGGAGAGTGGGAGGTGAAATATTATATTTATATATATATATATATATATACATACATACATATATATATATAAAAGTGCTGTACACCTACATACATTTGTGTATTTACACTGTTATTTTTACTTTTTAAATTACTTTTTAAAAAATAACTCTATCCGCTCATCTAATGAGGTTTTAAGAGGTTATATAATTTTTTTTTAAATTAGGGCATGGTTCTTAAAAATCCCCACAAAATATAAAAGTGCCTTTTCATTATTTTATGTGTCCATGTGAAACAATATTGCGTTGTCATAGGGATTTTGATTAAAAAAATGTTCAAGTGTGTTAAAAATGAGAGCAAAGTTCAACTCTAGGGAAAATTGATATTTGGTAGACTAAGAAGCTTAGAGAACAATAGGTATTATATATAAATATATATGGAAGTACATAAAAGGTATTATGTACACATGAATATTCAATTTATTCAAAAAATAAAAAATGTGTACTATAAAAAGGTAATATTTTGTTATGATTTAGTTTGTTATTAACTACCCTTCAGGATGTTACCTAAGTATTATTGACATTCTAAGTCCCACACATTCCATGTTATCACAGAATCATGGAATCACAGCATGGTTTGGGTCAGAAGGGACTTTAAAATCCACCCAGTGCCACCCCTGCCATGGCAGGGACACCTCCCACTGTCCCAGGCTGCTCCAAACCTTGTCCAGCCTGGCCTTGGGCACTGCAGGGATCCAGAGACAGCCACAGCAAATCTGGAAATTCTATTCCAGGGTCTCCCCACCCTCACAGGGAGCAATTTTTTCCCAATATCCCATCTGAACTCTCAGTTTGATGGCATCCCCCCCTGTCCTGTCACTCTGTGCTCTTGTAAATTCTCTCTTTCCATTTATCTTCAGAGCTGAGAAACCTTTGAGAGATGAAACTATTTGGAAAAACTCCTATCTCAGATTTTTCTAGTGGGAAACACCAGCCTCTCTTCCAAGGTGTTCTCTGACCTTGCACATGAAGAGTCTCATTCACCAGATTTGGTCCTGCCTTTCCAAACCATCCACAGCTCAAGAGCACCTGGGATCCTGCCAGGATAATTGGGCTGAAAATCTTCACAAGTGTCACCTCAAAGTACAGGATGTCACACACCAAGTGTGGGCGAGTCTGAGGAAATATTTACATGCTCACCATGTGTAAAAGTAGGAAATGTCCTTATTTCTTTTTAATGGTTGAGAGGGAATTCAAAAGGCAAATTATAGCTAAACAATATTTAATTTAATTCCTGTGAAGATGTGGGGAGGCTGTTTTAAACTTCAGCCTTGCTAAACTCCCCTGGGAGGGCTGAGCTCTGTCTCTGCTCCCTGGCTGGGTTTCCACGCCGAACATCTGCGTGACCTTGGCTGGGAGCTCTGAGCAAAGCACCCCATTGTGAGGAGAAGCTGGGAGGGAAACAAGAAACCTGGAGCTGTGCGAGCTCCAAAAGGTCTGACGGGGGAGGATTACTGAGAAGAGGACACTCAGCAGCTCAAGAACTCACAGGGAAACAAAAGCTGCAAGCTGGGAAATTTTCAGGTAAAAAAAAAAATAAAAGAAACCCACGGAAGGTGGGACCTCAGCAGCAGCAGCAGCAAGGAATTACGCTCAGCTCTGGGGCTTGCAGCCACGTTATTCTGCTGTGAAAAATAGGAAATAAATCAGTGCCTTGTCCTTCCAGCTTGTCCTGCTTGCAGAGCATCTTTTCATGCCCAAACCCTGAAGGGTTACACCTCTCAAGCATTTCTGTGTTTCTTTTCCCAAATGTCAGCCTTGTTATGAGCTTGCCCACCTGTTAATCATGGATTTAGGGACACCCTAAATAAATTGGACAAAGATGAAGGTCAAACCCATCCAAAATTCTGCTCTTATTCTCCTTATTCCCTCACCCCAGAGGGATGTTCCCGACAATCTGAAGTTCCCGACAATCTGAAGGAAAATTTGATAATATCAGGAAAGGTGTCTCAGAAAACCATGAAAATGGGTACCAATTTATTAAGTATACAGAAGACACTAACACTCATGTAAGCCATTAAACATTGTATTTTCCTCTTATCAGTTCAATTATGATCTGCTGTACCTTTCTCCTTATTACTCTAATTATAGATCGGTATAATTTCCTCTTTATTAGCACAGTTATGGTCTGTACTTGTATAAATGTCTTGGAGAACTCAGAGCTACTGTGAAAACACACCCAGTGAAAAGATAAAGTTATTATTATTATTATTACTATTATTATTATTATTATTATTATTATTATTGATTTCCTTTGAATGTTCACGTATTCTTAATTGCTTGTGGCATTACATAATTCTGTATTTTGTCTCATACAGGGAACAGGTTCAACGAAGAAAACAGAACATGATTAATGTGTACTCCATACGACTTGCATGCCATTATTACAGCCTGGAATTTAGCTTGCGAAAAAACCTAAATTATAAATTAAGTTTCACAGATTTCTGCAGACAATTAATTAATTGACTGCGTAACTTTCTTCCCTTTCTGTTTCTAGTTTCTTTCCTATGGGTAGAAAAGCTCTAATAATTTAAAATAAAGATATTTGGGTTCCCACGATCACCTAAAACCACCAGCTTGAAATTCACCATTTTATGTCCTCCCATACCCAAACTCCATGAATAACTAAGAAGTTTGGTGGATCAATGAGCTCATTTGAATCTCTTAAGAAGAATTTGTATCTGAAAAGTGGGAATTCTTCCCAGTCCTCCCAATTCTCACTATTTTAGGCTTTGTCTAATATGTTCCTGCCTTTGAGTTTCTGCACCCACAAGAGAAATGACGTCTCTGATGGAAATACCACAAGGATTTTCAAAGCTTCAGCCCAAGCCAGTGCAGTTTCAGATTCCAGTTTCATCCAGCACAGTGGAAATAGGAATGAAAAATTTGATCCTGACAATGGGACCTGCTGGGATCTGTCGGTGGGAAGTCACAGAGGGAACAAGTTCAGTGTGTCCCTGTCCCCAATCCCACAAAAGGGCCACGGCTCCTGAATGTGTCACAACCATGGATTTCAGTGGGAATAATTGGGAGTTTGTCATGAGATAAAGCCCCAGGTCCACTGGAACCCTGTTGTAGGTCTGAAGTGTGTGGGGTGGAGGTTTGAGAGGTCACTGCAGCCCTGTGACTTTCCCAAAATCTGTGCTCCAGCAGGGATGGAGGTAAAAATTGTACAGATGTGGCACCCAGGGATGGTTTAGTGGTGAGCTTGGCAATGCTTGGTTTGTGGTTGGATCCAATGGCTTTAAAGGACTTTTCCAACCAAAATGATTCTGTGAAGTGCTGTCCAGCATCAGCACACGCTTTGTTTTTCCTCATCATGACAAAAACTATTCCAGAACCATTTTTCCTTCATTTTCTATAATTCCCAGCTGATTTCCTCTCTTTGGCTTTTTCATTCCATGGAAGAAGTACAACTTTGGGTGCAAGAGATGACCCTGAGAGAGGCTGTGCTTGTTTTTCTACCCTGGAGCACCACGCGCCAACCTCTTCCAAAGGGGTCACGCCCAGATCCCATTGGGAAACGGGCTGGGGAAAGCTCTTTCCCAGCAGAGAAGCAAAACTTCTCAGGCTGGGTGACTTTTCAACAGATTCCACCTTCGTGCTGAGGATGTGCAAGTGTTGTGTAAGCAGGAAAATCTGATCATAAACATCTGTGCAAATTCTTCATGAGGACGCGGCGACGGGCGCGGGGCGGATCATCCATCACGGGGCCATCTGCTTGGTAAAAGCAGCCCTGTCAGAACAGGTGGCCTCCTGCTAAAATACAGGAGGCTCCCTCAGGTCTGGCTGTGTGTTTGTAGATGAAGTACATAACATTAAGTGAAAGGTGAGTTGATGTGAAAAATGTGATGCTGGATATGGGTGTTGAGGGTACAAATCAGAATATTGAGGCCGCGTTGATTCCAAAGCTTATCCATGTAGAACTATCAGGAAATATTTTATAAAGGAGGAGTTAAAATTATCTTTCATTAGTTTGGTAACATTCTGCTCATGATCATCCTGCCCTGTGCAGAACCCTAATAGTTCAAGCACTCCATAAACTTCTCTCTCCTTCTTCCCACTTTTGTTGGCATGAGAGAAAATGTTCAAGCCTAAACCAGCAACTTTTCCAACCCCTTGCCCTCTATCATGTCAGAGCATTTTAACTCCAAAGATGATCCTTTAGTGTATTTTCCCTTAGCAGGAGTTGCAAGAGGTCAAAGCAGGGAAGGAAAATTTCAGTGCAGTGCTGGAGAACCTGGCAGAGCTCACGGACCTGGGCTGGGGAGAGGAGTTTTGGTGTCTGCAGGAATGTTCTGATTCTCTGCTCATTTCCTCCCTTTTGCCTGGAGGCAGGTTCAGCACAAAATGCAGGAAGAGAGTCCAGGGCCTGAAAGACTTTCTGTTTAAGTTGTCAGACCAAGGAGCCCGGGAAATTGAGAGATCATAAGAAAAGACTGGATTGCATTCAGACACCCAGAACTTCAGGACACCACCATCATTTTTGGTTTGTTTTAACTACCCCACTTCTACAGCTGCAGTTATCTAGATTTTCTCTCAATATCACCAAAAATAAGGACTTTTTGATGACAATCTTGAATTAAAGCAGCCTTTCCATCCATTTTACACAGCAAACAGAAATCTGCCCTTGGGATTCAGTGATTGCATTTTCTAGGAGTCACCAAACACAGCAACCAACAAACAAGCAGAACATTCCTGGGCTCCTGAACTGGCAGCCAAACCCTGGGGAAGGAAAACCATTTGGGATCAGCCCTCCCAGGAAGTGCCAGTGCTTCCTGCTGGAGCCACCAGCGCAGCTGTGAATCCTGCGTGCACAATAACCAATCCCAGCAAAGGCTGCAGTGAGGAATCTGCCCAGAAATGGATTTGGGAGGCACAGGTGGAACCTCACGGCACAAAATCTTTTTTGCCAAAGCCACAACTCAGTCACACTGGAGAAACCCTCAGGTGGGTAGGTGGGCGCTGCTGAATTCCACATGGATCACCTTCCCTCGCCTCTCCTGAGGGAACACAACTTCCATAAAACAGAATCACAGAATCATTAGGGCTGGCAAAGACTCTCAGTCTATTTCCCAGGGCCCCTGGAGGAATAAAGCACGATGGCGAGGACCTGCTCAGTGAAAGCACTCGAGTGATTTTAATTTTCGTGTTCGCACAAAAGAAAAATAATAATAATAATAATAAAAAAGAGTAAATCCCATCAGCAGCTGCTGAAAACTCAGAGGTTTTGAATGTCACATGGAGAAATGGAAGTGCCTGTGGGGTTGCCTTTCTGATTGAGCCCATTTGTACCTGTGTCACAAATGAGCTGCCCTTCCCTCTGCAAGGACATTTACCAGTGGTTAGGATTTAACCATTGAAAAAGGAAATCAATTTTCTCACCCTCCTATTCTGCCTTTCTTCTCCTCCTCCTCCTTCTCTTTTTATCCCACACCCCCCTCCCCAAATTTTAGTCCCTGTTCTTGTTGCCAAAAAAATCTGCAGTGATGTCCTTACATGCAGAGTGTAAAATAATCCCTCCAGTAAATGTTAACAGCAGCCATAAAACAGCAAAACAAAATAACACCGGGAAAAGCAATCAATAAAAATCTGTGCAAAAATTAAGTATTGGTGCATGAAATAGGAAAAAGGCTGAGTGTTTTATAGAGAAAGCTGGAAGCTGCTCCAGAGAAGATGGGCAAGGAGTAAAAATCATCAGATGTCGCTGGGATAATTAAACCAGAAGAGACAGGAAACAAGATGTTTGACCAAAGGGAATGTAAGTGAATGGATCCAGCTCTCTCTGTGCTTCCCAAATCATTGTCCCTCTGGGCTTAGGTGATCCCAGAGTGTCCCCATGCAAACGATTTTCAGCTAATGCTGGGACAGGTGTTACCAGGGTGGGTGTCTGGGCAGGGGGAATTTAGTTTGTGCTGTGCATGGGAAATAGGGATTCAGTCTTTGGGATCAGGGACTGTCCAGAGTGAGAGAAAAATTACAAAGGAAAATATTTAAATAAATCAAAAGACAGCAGAAAGCCTGCAGTGCTTACACCACCAGAACCTTTTCCTTGGAAAGCTGAGCTGGGTCCCTCCATGGCTGCATTCGTGCAAAGAAAATCAGCTACGAGCAGCCTTGGTGGAAAAAAAAACCTCTCTGTTTATGACAAGTGGCATCTGGTGGGAGCAGAAAGATGGGACCCACCCAGGGAACCCACAAAGCAACATTTGCCAGCACATTCAGGGTATCCCCAGGGAAATTCAGGCTGTAGGAGCTGACAGAACTGTGTGGAAATGTTTGTGGGCAGCACTGAGGAGCAGAGAGGGGCTTTTCCGGGACAGAGCCAGCCAGAAATGGGGTCTGGAGCTTTTGGCAGCCGCTGGAATCTCAGCAGCAGTGAAAACCAGAGGTGGGATGAGGGCAGGCCTTGAGGACGAAGACACAGGAAGGGCTTTGGCCCCATCAGGGTGGAACAAACCCACCCTGAGCCAGTCACTGGCATTGTGTCCCTTTGACACCGTGCCTGGAGAGTTTCTGCAGGGGCAGCTGCTGGATGGCATCACAGCAGAGCACAGCATGCAGCTATTAACGGCTATTAATGGCTTTTAATGTGATCCTCTGCATCCTGACAATACCTGCATTAGGCAGGCCTTAATCACAGGGTCACAGACAGCGATATGCTTAAGCCATTAAGCAAAGCCTCAAAATTCTCTTAATTCACAGGAAAATTAGGAAACTTCAAAGCAGAGCATCCACAGATCCAGCGCACGCTGGAGGAAATCTGAATTTTCATTCTCCACGTGTCCACCTATTCTCGGGTTGATGACTGAGAGTTACAAGCAGCTTTTCAAAAATGTAACCAAAAAATATTGCCTCTCGTTTCCCTGGCAGACTGCTCACATCACTTTAATTTAGGCAGCAAACCGTGTTACAACAACCACAGACATGCAAATGAGGCAAAAAAATGGTGCTTGTTTTGTTGCTTTCCAAATTTAAGCTGACCTAAATAATTTAATACGAAATTTACAGCAGCGAGAACACGATTCGGTGGACAAATATGGGAACAGAGTGAAATTGTAGTACAGAATTTGTGCTCCTCTGGGGAAAATGATTCACCATCTGTGCAGAACTGCAAGTGCTGCTGCAGCTTTCACTTTGGGGGCAAACACAGTGCAGACCCTCTCCAAAATCCCTCAATTCAGCATGGAAAAATGGAGAGTTTTCTTTTATCCCAGCTGGAAAATTGGGATTATTCTCTGAGTGGGTGCTTGACACTTGTTTTGCTCTCTCTAGGAGTCCCTGAAAGGGGCTCACACCCGGGTGAGTCTCTCTTCCAGGTGAGAAGTGACAGGAGCAGAGCCTCACGTTGGCCCCAGGGGAGGTTTTGTTCGAAAACAGGGACAATTTCCTCACTGAAAGGCTGAAAGGCACTGGAACCATGACTGGAAATGTTCCAAAAATGTGTGGGTGTGACACCCGGGGACATGGTTTGGTGGTGGCCTTGGCAGTGCTGGGGGAATAGTTGGACTCGAGGATCTTGGAGGGGTTCTGTGGTAGGAAGATGTCCCTAGCAGTACATTAAATTATTGCTGACAAATCCTTTCTGCTACCGTGAAAACGTGCAATTACTTTGTGAAACAGCAGAGGAAAGAGGGGAGAGAATCCCCAGACATCACCCAGCACCCAGGGCAGGAGGAGATGTCAGCTGAGCCCAGCTGAGCTGAGCTTTTCCACCCAGGCACCAGAGCTCTCTGCTGCTCCTGAGTGCCTGATCAGTGTCTGAGCTGATGGGTGATAATTACAGAGGGATCACAGGACATCAGCCAGGGACACCTGACATCCCTGTGCTCACCGAGGGTTTTTAGAGGGCTGAAAAATATCCTGGTTTCTCCAGAGTGAAGCAGGATTGTGTGGGAAGCTGGCACATCTTCCATCTCAGGGGTTTGGGTTCTGTCCATGGCTGTGGTTGGCTGTGGCACAACTCATCCTTCCCACGGCTGCTCCAGAGGGACTCAGGAGCTGCATCTCCTCCCTGTGCCTCAGTGGGATACAGGGATAGCTTGTGAAAAGCAGCATTTGATCATTTTGTCCTCTAATTCAGCGCTAAAGGAAAAGAAGACAATTCTTTCTTTTGTTTTTTTTTTTCTTCACGTTCTACCCTTCTCCAAAGCACTTTGTACAATTTTTCAGAAACGTCCTCACTGATCTTCAGAGTGCTTTGTCCTATTTATGCAACAATGTGTTTCCTCTATGACGAACCAAAGCAGAATAATAAGTATTTTCCTGAATTTCAACAGAATTTGTACAGGTTGGACCACAATAAGTGAAACTTAAGAGAAAGCTTAAGAATGGGTTTAAATGCATGAGTCACACCTCCAGTGGAGTCCAGTGCTTTCCTGAGAGTGATTGTGAGTCATTCCTCAGCCAGGGACTGGGCTGAAGGACAAAGAGCAGGGAGACACCTCAGCATTCCCGAGTGGAGACAATCCTAGAGGAATATTCTGCATAAAAACAAGGAGCCTTCTGTCCCAAAACGCTTCAGTGCCTTTGAAAATCCCTTTGCTCCCCGCTCCAAAGGCACACAGGTGAAATCAAAGGTTCTTTGTGCCAAGTTAAGCAGGACTGAGCAGCCTCTGGTTTGGATGAATAACTCGGACAGGCTGTGGGCTCCCAGCCCCTGGAAGTGTCCCAGGCCAGGCTGGATGGGGTTTGGAGCCACCTGGGATGGTGGAAGGTGTCCCTGCCCCTGGCAGGAGGTGGAACTGGATGAAACTGAAGGTTCCTTCAAACCCAAACCATTCCATAATTCTATTATTCCGTGAAAAAGCCTTGCCCAGTGTCAGGAGCTGGACTGGAAGCCCCTCTCTAGTCACAATCAGTGGTTTTTGTCCCATCCTGTGTGACCAGAAAATGAACTGAATACAGAGTTTGCGAGATATTTTGTTCAGCACCCACCTCTGCATTGCTGGCAACCACACAGCCCATGCTCCACAACCAAGCAATACAGAAAATGTAATTAATTTTACTTGAAAGCTCTCTCTGAGTTTCATTTCTCTGCCACCTCAGAAGTTACACTCTGACCAACCTCACTTACCCTGAAGACACACAAGAAAGAGAATAAATATTATTATTGGTGTCTAAATATTCAGTCTATGTAAATGCACGATATACTTTGCTTGGCTTTGGCATAATAGAAAAAGCAGGGCAAACTTCCATTTTTTTCCCTGCTCACACTTTCCTTTTGTCCTCTTTCTATTTTTTCCCCGAATTTTGCATAGTACATATTGCAAGATAATTTTTTTCTCAGTTATATCCCTCCAGTTGTTATCTTGAAAGCAAAATTCAGGCATATCCAGCACCTGGAGGTTGCAGAATCAGGGATGCTGGGAAGGACCTGTTACTTTATCTTTTTTTTGCATACACCCTTGCAGTCTGCTCTTTAATATTTATCCTGAAAACCTCGGGTGAAATGGAATCCTACAAATGAATTAATGAGCACGGGCTTCAGCTCTGTGCAGGCATCGAGCTGGGCTGTGGGGAAAGGAAATTCCTGAGCAGCTCCCGATGCTTTGGAATAACCAGGAACCACCAGGTTGTGCTGTTGCCCTTAAGCAGTGCACATCAGCACAGAGCTGAGCTCAGCTCCTGGCTGAGGTTTGCCTGGGAAGATCCTGAAATCCTGGAAAATCACTTCCCTCAGACTTTTTTTTTTTTTCATATTTTTTCCATTTTTTTCAATGTTTTCCCTGGATTTTGGCTCACTCTGAAAGCCAACAGCAGTGTTTGCTGGCCATTAAATCCGGGTAGAAAACAGAATAAAAATAAACAGTAAAATGGAAAGTATTAAAATAATGAAAATAAAGCAATAAAAATTTAAATAATTAAATTAAATTATTTAGGATGTAAACACTGCACAGCTTACCCAAAAACTGGTGGGGTTTTGGAGGGTTTATACCCAACCTATTTCTTTTTCTTGCAAACTTCTGAAAAAATTCAATCTTTTCAGGTTTCTGAGTAAATCATTACAGATTTTCTGAGTAAATCACAGCTAGACTGAGCTGATTTGATTCTTCAGCACTGAGCACCTCAGACAGTGGAGTGACCCAAAATTACTTGCCCACTACATCTGACTAAAGACATGTGTTAATTGCAGAGGAATAACAACAGTTTTCAGCAAATAAAGAATATTCAAGAATGGCCATGCAGAGTCTGAATAAATCAACAAATCATGGAATTACAGGAATGGTTTGGGTTGGAAGGACCCTAAAGTCCATCCAGTGCCACCCCTGCCTTGGCAGGGACATCTTCCACTGTCCCAGGCTGCTCCAAACCCTGTCCAGCCTGGCCTTGGGCATTCCAGGGATCCAGGGGCAGCCACAGCAAATCTGGGAATTCCATCCCAACCACTCCCCACCCTCATAGAGAACAATTCCTTCCCAATATCCCATCTAAACCTCCCCTCTTTTGGTTTAAAGCCACTCCATGTCCTTACAAAAATTCCCTCTCCACCCTTATTTTAGTTCCTCCTTTAGAAACTGAAAGGCCACATAAAGTCTCCGCAGATCCTTCTCTTTCCCAGGCTGAACAATCCCAACTTTCCCAGCCTTTCCTCCCAGCAGAGCTGCTCCATCCCTGGGCTCATCCCGGTGCCTCCTCTGGGCTCTCTCCGAAGGCTGGGGAAGTTTGCAGAAGAGAAGAGCAGGTCAAGCCCAGAATTGTACAACTAAAACTTCCCAGCCAGCAAAACCCCCTGCACCTCAGCAAGGGGTGATATTTGTGTCTCCTATTGTCACCCAGAGATTTTTCTTCCTTGAATTCACCCCGGCACTTCTTGCAACCTTGCAAACATTCAGCATCTGCAACATCTGGTGCCGGATCCCTTGCGTTAGTGAAAAATTCCATGAGCCGTGAAAAACTGCTCCTTTTCGTTGGATTTTGGAGCCACCACCTGCCAGCTTCCCATGGGACAAAGAGAAAAGCAAACCTGGTAAGGATTCCAGGCTGGACCCTGCTTCTTTCCCGCAGGAATGCAGGGAATTGGATAAAATTGGATGGCCAGGCCATCCCACCACACAAACCCAAATCTTTAGATTTAGATCAAATCACTCAGAGTCACATTTGGAGCTGGTTTAGTTGAGTTCACATCACTAAACATCACTAAGATTGTTTATTGTCCTCCTGATATTCCCAAAGATTTTGGGATTCTTCCCCAACTACCCCTGTGTGTGCTCTACTCCTCAACTGATGCAACACCCACTGTCTCCTACCTTCCCTCGAAGCACTCCAAGAATAAAAAAATAAAGCTTTTAGCTCTGCTTGAAATGAAGAAAGAGGAAGAATCCTTTTCTTTCACGCACCTCAGTGGGAACAGAGAAGATGAGGAGTTGTTTCAGCACAAGGAGCACAACTCAGGTTATTCAGCTCCCAGGTGGGAGCTGGGGCTGTCCTGGAGCACAATTCAGTGGCAGATTTTGTGCTGTGCTGGGGTTTTCACTCCTCAAATAATCCCCTGAAGGCTACAACCACATTTGAGCTCTTGAAAGTCCCAGCAGAGCTTCAGAACCTGCTCCTGTCTGTCTGTTTTGCCGAGATGTGAGTCTGTCCTTTCACAAAGAGGGGAATTACATGGTGGGTGTTCCCAGATTTCCTCCTGTGTGAATTATTGACAAGCGGTGTCGAGTTCATAACTGTTGATAAATGGGAATATTAAACTCCAGAACATTGACAAAGTGGGGAAAGAGGGGGAAATCCTCGCCCTTCCTTTGGAATGGTTCCAAATCTTGCCCCACAGAGGTGCTGAGCGCTATCAGGAAGGTCCACAGAACAAAAGCAAACTGAAGGAGATCATCCAGTGGTGATTTTAGAAGGCTTTTGACCCAATCCTTCCCCAAAGCCTGTTAGGGAAATTTGAAAACTGCGGAGTAAAAGGGAAATTTCTGCCATGGATTAAAACACATTGGCGAGATAGGGAAAACAAAGGAGACACCACAAATCCTTGGCGTACACAGAGGTTAATGTGGAGTGCCCCAAGATTTGCTGCTGGGACAGAATTTTTTTGTCCCATTAAATCCCTGGCAGAATGCAGGAAGTCCTGGCTTACTCAGCAAATATTCTGCACTCCCCTCCTGCAGTAAATCCTCGTGCTTGCCTCAGCTCAGGCTCCCGAGCTGCTGTGCCTCAGACTGGAACAGCACCCACAAGAAAAACAGGGACACAAGGAGGGAGTTACATCTTCATGTGGTTCCACTTCGTTGAAAATATCCCAAGGGGGGAATCTCTATTACTTGTGATTTCTCATAAATCAGAAAAGAGACATTTTTTTTTCTTTTAAACATCCTGTGAGACTGAAGCTCTACAAGGTAGATAAAATGTATTTTTCCTTTGTATATATTGAGAAAAAAAAATGGGAACTATGCTGGTGCTGTGGTAAATGTTGCTGTTATGTGTGAATGAAGGGCATGAGCATCAAAAACAACCTTTAAATCCAAAATAAACTTTGTCTTGAAGGTTCAAGTTATACATGTGTGCAGATGCTCAGCATGGAAATAAGCCAACAAATGGGAAAAAACAATAGAGGAAATTTCACCCAGGTGAAGATTTATTAGTTCACCAATAGAGACACTGATGGATGCTTGACTGTTAAAAAAAAATTGACAGCACAGTAAAAGTGTTGGCTTATTCTTCAAAACTGCCCCAAAATGGTGCAAAAAAGAATCAATGCCAAATAAATGTTTGGTGTTGTTGCACGTCCTCTTGGTTTTGAATTCAGTCACGAGACAGAAAATACAGGAAACACTCCATCTAAGGGATGTCCTTAGGGCAGCAAGAGCTCTGAAAAGTGTAAAAGTGGTTTTACAGGAGGTTCTGCTCATTTTTGACCTGTCAGCTGTGTCCCAAAAGCTGCCATGGGCACAGAGCTCAGAGAAACCTGGCTCAGGTATCCCAGGCACACAAAGCAAGATAAAAATCCTGAATGTGAGGAACACGAATGGTTAGTGGTCCGTCCAGCCAGGAAGTTCTCCTGGAGGTGCCATTCCAGAGGCACCACGGCAGCAGGAACTGGCAGCAAACAGCTGAACATTGAATTTCCATTGTCAGCTGATGCATTCATGATCTCAGAAAATCAGTGCCTTGAGCCAGCCTGAACTCGTGTGTGGGACTCTGGAATATTTCCATTTGCACTCTAAATTATGCTGCCTGGTGGAGGACACCTGAAACGCCTCATTTTCCTAAAAAGATGCTTGGGAAGAAGCTTTCCCAACATACACAGTGCTTTTGCCCTTTTGAGAATAATGGGGAACTGAAGACAATAATTGTGTTTTATTTCAGGTTTTGTGTAGCACATGCAAAGAATTTCCCACCTATTCAAGATCAGCAGTTGGGAAGCTTTGATGGTCCCTGGATGGAAGAGCAGAGTCACTAATGTTTGGAAACTTTACTCCCTTTTCCAGATAAATCCACACAAATCTCCTTTTATTATAAATTTTACAATTTCTCCCCTTTCTTTATGTTAAACTTAAATGAAGGAAACACATTTCTAAGCCACTCCAACTTATTTTCAGCTTTTTGGGGATAAGAAAAACTTTACTTTCCCCCCATCATCCAAGTAAACTTTGTCCACCCTGTCCTTATTTGAAAGCATCACTCTTGAAGTGGAAGGATCAAAAATATTACATCGTTATTTTCATTTTATTTCTTTGAGGTCAGACTGGCCAAGTCATCAAAAATGATAGTGCCAAGACTTAAAAAAAGAAATAATTTGTGGAAAGGCTCAGTGGAAACTTTTCCAGGTACAATTTCTCTTCAAAAAGCTGCTTTATGTAATTCCATATTGACTGAAAGGATTTGCAGGGGGAAATACATCCAAATTAAAATCAGCCACTTTAAAAACATGGAAAGAAAATTGCTGTGTAACAGCCACATTTCTGCCAGAGAAACCCAAGTGTGGAAAAGGGAAGAGAAGCCTTTCTGAGCGTTTTACAGCTGGGAAAACCTGGGAACTTCATTTTTCTTGGAATTCTTAGAAATGCAGTGATTTCCTGCTGCTGCTCAGCGAAACAAAAGAGCTGCTTGTGGAGAAGCAGGGATGGAGATGATGAGGAACTCTGGAGCAGCCTGGCTTCTCCAGGATCCAAATACCCGAGCACAAACTACAGAAATGGGAATTCTGCAGATCGCTGCAGGATCACCGATGTTAATCAGCTGAGTTAACTGCAGCAGGTAATGATTAACTTAATTGGGCCAGCCCTGGCTGCTGCAGGGATCACTGGGAGAGGAAAGGGAGAGGGAAAAGCTGAGCACAATTTCTGTGCCCTGAAGAAGGTGGAAAAGGAGGAAGAGCCACTCTTCAGTGCTACCGGGCAGGTTACATTAATAATTATAATTTTTAACTGGGCAGGTTACATTAATAATTGCAGTTTTTAACTGGGGTACCAGCAGGGCCTTGCTGAGCTGTGCCCAAGGATTGTCTGCAAGAGCCTGAGGAGCTTCCCCAGCCCCAAAATCTCAGAGCCTCCCCAGCAGAAGCGCCGAGAACGTTGGAAAAGCAAAATGTTTGATCTTTGCTGCTCTCATGGCACAAAGGACAACACTTTGGCAGTGTCACTTCAGCCCCAGAGGAGCAGGAGGTGAGCTCAGAAGGGAGGGGTCCATTTCTGGTGTTTGTACCAGCAACTGATATTTAAAATATTTCAATTCCACCCTCATGTCCTGCTGAACTTTCAAGAGAAAAGAACAATGTGCAGTTTCATCACCTTGGTAGTTTGCTAATTGTCCCTCCAATATTCCTGTGCAGTTTTAAGGTTGACATTAGTTGTTGGTTTTTTTACCACAATAGATTTCGATGGTGTCTCTTATGAACAAATTCGATCTTTTCAGGTTTCCCATGACACGTTTCCTGAGTAAATCACAGCTAAACTGAGCTGATTTGATTCTTCAGCACTGAGCACCTCAGACAGTGGAGTGACCCAAAATTACTTTCCCACTCTTCCTCCCCTGAGCCCTGCTTGTTCCTACACTTTCCCCTTTGCACGGGGTGATCCCACAAAAGCTGGGTGCAAACCATCCCCAGTGCCTGTTCATTCTGTGGAGTCTCCAGCATCCCCTGACACACCACAGAGCTGTTTGCATGTCCTTTTTGGGGCTGTCCAACATGAGATTTCTCAGTATAAAAACATGACTGTAAAACATTGGGATATATTCAAGTTCTCATCCATTCTCCCTGAGCGTGCTGATCCAGTGGGTGTCACCCCTGCCCATGGCAGAGATGATCCTTAAGGTCCCTTCCAAGCCAAACCTTTCTGGGATTCCTTTCTTTATTTTGCTTTCAGGAAGGACCAACACCATTTTTCCCCATCAGCAATCACTTCATGGTTCCCATGGAGGAGGAACCCCCCAGCTTCCTGCTGAACACCTTTAATCCCTGCCCTGTGAGCAGCCCAAACCCAGCCATTCCCAGTGGCTGCTCTGGGTGCAATTCCATGATTTTCCTGCATTCCCGGGGCTGAGTGCAGCTCTGGGCTGGTGCCAGCCCCAATCCCATGGGACCAACGAGGGGACAGGGCAGAGTCCAGGGCTAAAGGGCACCACAGAGCCCCTCCAGCCCTGCTGCTCTCATCTTGACCCCGCTGAAACGTCGGAGCTGCGGTGCTGGGATCAAATTAACCCCAAAATTTAGTGGGGAGCCAGCATGGCTTTGTTTGCTCACCAAAGCTGCCTTTCCCATCACATCAGCACCTCCACCTCACCCACTTTTAGATCTTTAGATGCAATCTTGGATCTGGAAAGGAAAAGCACCAACCTTGAGAGCCGATTTTCCCCGTCTGGCTGCTCCTTTCTTTGAACCAAAGAGTTTTCCTGGGCCAAGAGCTGCCCACCAAAGCGGCCAAATTATTTCTGGCCAGAATTGCTGGTTAAGCTGTGGGATAAGGACGAGGTTGAGGAGGCAGCAGCACCACATGACTGCAAGGATAAGCTATTTTTTTATCTGTAAATAACGTCCTGAAGTAACGACGCTTTGGCAAACAAGTGAATGAGCCACACACGCGTTCCTGCTCAGCTCTGTTTACACATCTGTGCTTTTCCCACTTTGCTGAGGCCTTTCCCTGTTGTTGCATATTTTTTATAGTTACTGATAGAACCAGGGGTTTGTATTTGTTTTGAAATCCTTTCCAAGGTCCCAAAAAAGTACATACACTTTGATTTAATTGTTATGGAACCATCTGAAGTTTCCATTCACAGGGTTGAATTGTCATTTGAATGGAATTTAGATTCCACTTTGCTTTTATCAGAAATAAAGAAGGAGTAACATCTAGAATAACTCAGTTATTTGGTTTTCATGTCTGGTATTGCTTGGCTGTCCAAGTGTGGGACATCAGCTCAGGGTGACAGGGCTGCTACTGCTCAGGCAGCTACTGGAGCATTGAAATACCTCCTTTTCACTTCTCAAAGTAGTTGTTTTGGGGGTTTTTAATACTATTTCCTGTGAGTAAAATAGTGAATACAAATCCTCCAAATTTTGCTCCAGAAAGAAAATGCCTGAAAAAATAATTCCCATTGAAGAAACTCCACTGTGTGTTCCCAGCAGATCTGCAGCGGTGTCACTCTCGTGTTGTCACTTGGTTGCATCTCAGTCCTGTGTGGATTTACCACCTGCATTACAAAATCTGGGCTCTGAGCCACTTATTTAATCCTGAATTTTGGACACCCAGAAAAACCCAAGGAGGTTCAGGAGGAGAAAACCCTTGGCTTCCTCCCCCTCCTTACACGAGCAATCCCAGCCTCAAGAGCTCGTTGTTATCATGGTCTGGATTCCATGAAATGCAAATTAAACCTCCTAAAAGGTTCAAAGGTGACCACGGCCAAAGTTGAAGGGAGGGGTGACACTCAGGAAATGTTCAAAGCAAGGCTGGAGGAGATAAAAGAGCTAAAGAGACCCCAAAGGGGTTTCCGTTGTGGAAATTCTGGGGGAAGGGGATGAGAGCAGTGTCTGAGCAGGCTCTGGAGGAAAGCTGGACCTGGGAAAGAGGTTTTAAATTGAAAAACTCATCAGGAAACCACTCTGGGCTCTCTCCGTTGTGATTTCTGTTTATTTCTACAATATATAAAAATTTTGGTTTGGATTATGTAATTTTTCAGCCAAGATTATTGCACCTGAGAAATGCTTCCCTAGTGCCACAGTGCATTATTTTATATAAGTAACAACTGGCATTTTAATTTTGATTATTAAAAATGTTCCCTGAGACCACGGTATTTCACCTCTGCACATCTGACTTTTCCCGTGCGCGCTAAGACAGCTCAGTGTTGTGATTTGGAAATAAAATCTACACACACTCCACAAGAATTTTCTGTCTCTCTTGATCCTTGACCTGCTTATGTGGTAATTATTAACCAGCTTAATTCTGAGAACTCTGCTCGTGCTGTGTTTTTGCACAAAGCTATCTTGGCTCGGGAAAACGATGCCTAATACAAGTCAAGGTTGTTTTTGCTCAACCAGAACAGCCGCATTCATTCGGAATTCAGTGTAAACAAGAAGCGAAATAAATGTTTTCTGAGCAGAGGAACAAAGCTGGCAAGGAATAAAACACATTCATGCTTTTAAGGTTCATAATACAAGTGTGTGGAAATGCAGAATGTTGGTTCTCAAGAATGTCAGGGCTTTTTACAGTCTGTGGTTTATGTGTTGTTTTCCCTTCAATTTTGAGCTAATTCCTTACTTAACCAGCCCTAATCCTTAAGCTGTTTCTTTCCAGGTATTTATAATTTGTACATCTATCCAAGGCTAAATTTAATCTGAGGCTGAATTGGGACTGATCCTGAATGTCTTTTCAGGCAAGTGCAAATCAGAGCAGGGACTGAATTTATTGGAGATAAACCAGAAAACCCCACAATGAACTTTGGCTCCCAGAATTTTGGGGCTCCGTCGATTCCAGAACTACTCTCAGGGTTTGTGTAAGGATCTGAAGAGTTACTGCTTTTAATAACTTATTATTACAAGATTTCTCCCATCAGTGCTTCCTGACTTCAAGAAAATCATCTCCTAAACCACACTCCTATAAACCAAACGCATTCAGCTGCGTAACTTTCTCTCCATCAAATCTCTTCTCCAGGCATCCCACCTTAATTTCCGGAATATTTCCTATTTTCAGTGTTTTAGCCTGGAAATGATGCTGCAGAATTAAACAAATTATTCCCACAAAGGTCTCAGCACTGCTTTGGGGACAGATTTCACCTCTCCCCTGCTTTTGCTCCTTCCTGTCCTGCTTTTTGCCTCCAGGTGTTGTGTCCTTGCCTGTCCTGCAGCCCTGCTCTGACACTGAATATTGAGCTCCTCATCTCTGGTTCCTGCAGTGCAGGACATGTGGATTTTCCAGGCATAAATTTATAGCATTGCAGATGTACAAAACGTGTTTTGCTGTTGTAAAATATATTGATTTACACTCAGATGTGGAAAACCTTCCCTAGTATTCCTTTAACCTACAGTTCATTGTGCATTAGTATCCAATCAAGACAGAAAAGGCCAAAAAGTAATTTTCAATGTGTTTTACCATAGACTGTAGCAGTGTCTAAAGTCTAAAACCTGATTTAATATTGCCTAAGCTCATTGTTGATCATTAAAACTCCTACTAAAGTGAGTGAAATCCTGCAGTTTAACACACATTGAAACATCCCAGGGTATGGATCCTCCCCCAGTGTAAAAAGTCATGCTCAAATCAAAATGAGTAAACTTGGGATCATTTACACCAAGTAAGAGCTGGCATTTCCACGGTTTACAAATATTTAGCTGTGTTTAAAATTGCCTTTTTCACACTGAAAGGGACAAAAAAAATAACAAACCTTCCTTATTTATCAGCTGAAATTTGTCTGTGCTTCCCACGTTTGGTGCAGAGCTGGGAACCAAAATGCAGGGGTGGAAAAAAGCAGGGATTGCTGGATGGAAATAGCTCCCTCCCCTATCATGGACTGTGAGATGGAATAAAAGTCACATTTTTTATGTTTTTCTCTTTGATTAATATTTGTAGTCAAGCTCATTGCTCAGTGAATGGGTGGGCACATGCAAATAAACAAATTTACTAATGGCCTTTAGTGTTGTCAGTAATTTTAGCATCTAAAGACCTAAAAAAGAAAAAAAAAATTAGGCCAGAGAAGAAAAACCCCAGAAAAGAAGTCTTATAAAAGAAGTCTTTAGACTGTATTTCCAGCAGAAGAAAAGAGTAGTCTGAGACAAATTAAGGTAAAAAATGTCCTTTACTAACAAATCTTTGGGTTACTCCTACAAATGTCCCCACTTCTCAGCCCTGTAAAGCTTTTTTTAGGTCTGAGCAGACCAAAGCAGTTTGAAGATGTTGACTTGAGCACCCGTTTGAGCAAGGGCTGTGATCTCAGTCAGCCAGGGCTGGGAGCAGAGAGGAGAAGGCACAACCAGGAGGCACCACAAGTGTTTATTCTTTACTAAGATCAATTTATCCTCTGATATCCCTGCATCTCCTGGTGTGGGCTTTAAAGCACAAGGAGAGGCTGGGGAGAAGATCCTGATCTTTTCCAGGCAGATGCATCTCCTGGTGTCCTGGAGAGCTGCAAAGATTCCTCTCTGCATTTCAATCCAAGCTCCACAAATCCCAGACTGCAGGACTTCCACCTCCTCTATTATTCAGAAGTTTAATATGCAGCATTTCCTGATATTTACATCAAATGCCTTTCTTCCCTCATAATATATTCCCTTCACCTGCTAAAATCGTCCTGCCACATAACAGAGAGAATAATTATTATCCTTTATCCGGGCTTATGTCTTCAGACATTCAAAAGCTGTTATTGTGTTCCTGCTTACTCCTTATTTGGCCAAATTATAACTGCTTAATTCCCTTCATTTTTCTTCCCACTCCAGTTCTCACAAAACCCCTTTCATTTTTTATTCTGGCTGCTCTCTGATTTGCTGCCGGTTTTGCATCTTTCTGGGAGAGCATCTCAGAGCTGCATGGCCAGAAGAAGGTGGCAGATAATCCCAGCTTTGGGTGCGCCAGCCCTGTCCCAAATCCTTTGAAGTCCTGAACTTCCACTGGATGCAAAGGGTACCAGGTCCTGAACTTGCATTTTGCTTTTTATAATTGCTGTAGCATCCTTCACTGTTCCTTCTCCTAAAAGATGAATCATTGCTCATCTTGTGAGTTGCTCTGGTTTTGTGTTTGCACTAAAATATTTTTAATATATTTTGGCCGTGTTTTATCCATGTTTCCTATCAATCCTTTTTTTGTTTCACTCTCCTTATTGATATTTCAGACCTTCTAGGATGAGCATAATCTGTGTATTTGATTAAGATCTTGATTATGTCTGATTTTAGAGCCATTAATGGAGATATGAAGTCAGACTCACAACGAGTGCGTGTTACCCCAGTGGACATTTCCACCCATCCTGTTACCAGCTGTTCATCAGCAGTTTTTCCATTTGTTCTTTAGCCAATATTCAACCCACACACCATTGTCTGCAGCCAAGCTGACTAGAATTAATTTTTCAATTAGGATTTCATGAGACAGTGTCAAACGCTTTGCTAAAATCCAAATATCTCTCAACTCCCATATTGAGATTTCTTCTGGTTTTCTCTTTTTTTTTTTTTTTTTACTTTTTTTCCCCCTCACTCCCTCTGTTTAAAGCTTCACACAAAGACATCACCAACTCCTCCATGTCTGGATCATTTTATAATTGTGCTTGTCAAAGGCAGCCTGGAAGTTCTGTTTGCCCAAACCCACCCAGATCAGGATTTGCAGACCATAAATAAACTTTGCTCTCCTTCACTCTGCAGGGACTGGGGTGAGCTGAACCACCTAAATCCACTCTTAGATTCCCAATTCTCTCCATTATTTTAATTTTCACAGCCAGGAAACACCTTCTGTCCATTCCATGTAGAACAAAAAGCAGAGGATGAAGCTGTAATTCCACTCAGTCATTTTTAGGCCAAATAAAAATAAACCTCTCTCCACCTCCAGCCATCCCTGGGTGTCCTGGTGTGCCCAAACCACCAAATCCAGGCTCCTGAAATTCGGGGGACTCTTCCTCAAAGGGCCCAAGGATTTGACTTTTGACAATCTCATTGCTGGACATTTCTGTTGTTTTCAGAGGGATTATTAATGCAGTGATGATTAATTAAAATAGTCCAGCCTGGTTATTTTAGAGTTACTCTGTGCTATATTTGGATATTATTTAATATTTAGTTAATTCCTTTCATTCATTGAAACCATGAAAATATAAAAAGAATTGTTCTTGTCTTTATTAACTCACTGTGTCCTCACTCTGTACTGAGGAACTTTTATGTGATTAAATAAACAGCAACTTTCTAGGAACTTTCTTTCATATCCAAGCAAATCTCCAGCCACCAGGATGAATTTCTAATTAATTCATAGTAACCAGTTATAAGGTGTTCCTTCATTAATTCTAGAAGGGTATTACCAGAAAAGCATTTTATAATATATTCAAACTCCTGCCAGCAGAAAGGGAACAATAAGCAGGTTTTGAAGAATTAAAATGCTTTCTCCCTCCATGAGAAAAATACAAAAGGACCATCAGTGCCCAATTTTTCAGTAGCCAGACACTCAGATTAATTACTGAGGGATTCTGTATTTCTTCTTAAAAAAAAACCAGATTTGAATCTATGAAAGATTTAAAGGGGCTTTTGAATAATGAAGAAACCTATTGAAATTAAAGAAAGCCAATGGCTTCTATTTTATTGCAAACATATTTTAAGGCTTGACAACAGTTGCAGTGTTCCCCTAATTTTTGCTGTAAAAGGGACGTAAAACAACAGTTTATTGTGGCAATACTTCACCGTGCCCTACTTCTGTAAATTGTCTTTAAGCTCTGGGGTAAGGAGGGAACGTTCATGTTTTTAAATTGGATACAAAAGCTGTTTCCATGCAGTGGCTGCTGGAGCAGAAATTGCTACACAGAGACTCCCAGATTTATCTAAACAGACACTGATACTCCACGAGTTGGGAAGGAATTTTTTATTTATTTTTAGCCTTGCTTTACCTGCATCTTGTGCTCCTTTTAAATGTTTTTTAACGTTTGGGTAGGCAGAACACAGAGCTTGAAAACGTGGGAAATTCTCCTCGAAACAGCCCCAAAACTCTCAGAGACACCCCAAAGTTTTGCAGAGCTTTAAGGTGGCTAAATTATAAAATAGATTGGCTGCCCGGGCTGAACCTGGTGTGGCCCTGCTGTTCTTTACAGGCGATAATGGGCAGAAAAAAGCGTTTATTAAACTTTCATGGCAGGGCCGGGCTCAGCTGGGCCCTGATCCCTCCGGGTGCCACCCAGGGTGGCTTCGCATCCTCCTCAGGTGACAACAGGTGACAAAAGGTGACTGACAACAGGTGAGGGATTTGCGTTGTGAATTTGGGGGAGTTCTGCAGGTGGAGGAAGGCTGCTCCTGCCTGTCCATTCTCCAGCTGGCCCCTGGAATGATGGAAGGGATGAGGGGAAGGAGCTGTGACATTGAAGGACCCCCATTCCAAGCCGCGTGTGACAGGCAGGGACAGGACGCGATGTTGAGCAATTAGCCGCTCAATTAGCAGTTAGCTGCCCAATTAGCAATTAGCCACTGAATCGAGAAGATCCCTGCTGCAGATACCAACGCTGGAAACGCCTCCCTTTCCTGTACTCCCATTACACTTCCTTTGCTATTCACCACCAAAGAGACTTTTCCATCGGAAGCAAAATACATTTTAAGGCTATTAAGTGCTAATGATCAGGTTGTAAGGGCCTATTGCTTCATTTATTTATTTATTTAAAAGTCCTATTTATTCATTCATTTATTTATTTTAATGCATTATTTATTTGTTTGTTTGTTTGTTTATTTTAAGGTCCTATTGCTTTACTTATTTACTTATTTTAAGGCTTTATTTATTTGTTTGTTTATTTATTTAAGGTCCTATTTCTCGATTTATTTATTTATTTATATCAAGGTCCTATTTATTTATTTATTTTAAGGTCTTATTGGTTTATTTATTTATTTGACGTTTCCACTGCTGTATTTATTTCATTATTTTCCGGTCCTATTGCTTTATTTTTTAACTTATTTTAAGGTCTTACTGCTTTATATATATATATATATATATATATATATATATATATATATAATATGTTTGTTTGTTTGTTTATTTATTTATTTATTCACTTACTTATTTAAGATCAGAAGGAGCAGCACAGCTCCCATCTTTGAGGAGTTTGGGTGGGATTTAGGGCTTCTCTCAAGAAGAATTTTGCATTTCTAAAGGAGAGGAAGGCCAATTGACAACTGCAAGGTTAGTGCTGAAATCCCCTGTATTTTAAATAATGGGAGAGATTCTGGAACGTGGAAACAAATTAAGCCTTGCCATGGATGAGAAAACCTTACCTGAGAATGCTGTTGTGTATTTAGAGCTTAGCAACAGATGCTGCGCCTGAAAAAAAGGAATTTACAGAAAAAAAGGAATTTACAGAGATGTTCGGAGCTGCCTCTGCACCTTCCCCCCACACTGCTCCAAAATTCACCATAATTGTAATTCAACTTCTAACAAGGAACGTGTGCAAGCACCAATAAGCAGTGGGAATTAGAAATAAGAGCCAATACGAAATAATTTTTCCTTGTTTCTGAAATTAACACATACAGTGAGGTTTATCTGGGATTCGATTGTAACAAGAACAGTTTTGAAAATAACAGAGCATGTTCTTGTTTGGGTTTAGTGTCTGGGTGTGAAGTTTTTTTCATTTATTCATTTCATGAAACCTTGAGTTTGTTGTGATAGGAAAAGCAGCAGTTTTCTTTGTTGCTGTTTTCTGCTTGAAGAAATAAAGGAAAGACATTTCTATCAACCTGTTTGCATCAGAAGATACAGCAAAATCTCCTTTTTGGGGAATTTTTTTTTTACAGGTTTTAATCTTTTTTTTAAATCCTATTTTTCTTCATAGGAAACTTGGTTGCCCCTGATATTAACACCATTCAGGAATTATTTCCAAGAAAACTGGAAGTCTTCAGAGAGAAGTAACAGCCATACCCTGTTGATAATTGGATTATCTATTGGACTCTCTTTTAGGGAAGAGAGATGTGAAACCCTTTTTCTGAACTAGGCCTACAATGGATTAAACCTCTAGGCTGGGCTTAAGGAGGATGGAGCTGTGGCAGGTGGAGCTTTTATCACCCTCACAAAAGATAAGGACAGAAAGGGTGAGGAGGTGAGATACCCACAAATTAGGCTCTAAATACACCACATTTTTAAAAAATTGTATTTCTTACAGTAAAGAAAGAAGCGAACCACATGAAGTGATTTTTCTCTATATTTAAATATTTCATTATGTTTTTTTTTCATAAGGCTGACAATGTTTCATTTTACCAAAGCCTAAAACTCTTTACAGAGCCCATTTATTTCTAATGCCATAAAAAAAAAGTGAATTATGAGCAGCATGCTCAGTTTATTAATCTTTCCCAAAAGAGTCAGCGTAGAATTGCAAACATTGGCACCTCAGGCTGAGAAAGTTTGGTCCAAAATATTCCATAAAAGGTGTCCTGCAGCAGGTTTGGTGCTGGTTTTTTTTTGGTATTGGGAAATGATTTCCCCTCAATATTTGGTGTATTGTAGGAAAAAAAGCATTCCCACTGAAAAAGTGCATTTCCCACTCATCCATTAAATGATAAGAGGTTGGACAATATCAGAGCAATCCTTTCTCTTTGGAGGGGCTTTTCCCAGATAAAAGTCCTCACATCTCTGTGATGATCAGGTATCAAATCTGTGCTCTTATCTCTGTGTGGCTGCTCTGGGTGGGTAAAATGGACAGAAAGCAAAGAAGGTTCCACTTGCAGTAAAAAAAAACCTGGCCAGGCAATGTTCTATCAACCCATAATCAGCACAAGGCAGGCATTTTCTGCAAAACTTCTTGGGAACAAGAAGTGTTATTTATTTGTACATTTTATTCAGGTAAAAATCCACAAGAGATTGGGTGATAATTACAAATGTAAGAATTTCTATTCATGAAAGAATGGTTCTTATCTATATCTATCACAATAAGAGATTCAGACAATTTGTTAAAGCTCATATTTGAGCTATCAAATGCTGATTTCCGAGTTCTTCCTTGTGATGAGTCCCAGGAAGCCACAGCAAAGCCAGAATTGTCCCTCTCTCCAGACTTCAGCTGGAGGTAAAGTATTTTCTGCTCTCTCTGCAGAGTGGGAGCAAATCCTGAAACAGATTTGTCCTCAGGCGTCCAAGGAAGAGGAATTCAGCATTTCCCTGACATCACAAGGGTGGTGTTCAGAGTGTGAGTGAAGAGATTTCATTCTGTGAAACCTATCTCCTCCCTTCCTGCACTCCAAAACATCTCTCTATTTTATTTTGTGGTTTCTAAATAATATCTAAGAAGCAGATAGCCCATAAAGAGGTAATTTCATGTTGTGCTCTAAGTGAGCATCTTTCTCCCTTTCTGTTGTGACATTGATTTATGTATCATGCCAGAAATAGAAGATGTGGATGGAAAGAGCAGCAGCATCCCACACAAAACCATTCAGTTCAGGCATTCCTTAGGCTGGGAAGTCACTCACGGGATTTTAAATCACATCACAGGGGTTTTTGCTCTTAGACATCACCTTTCATTACAACAGAAAATTGTATTTTCTCTACTGTGCCCTGCCACCTTCAACTGATCCAGCTCTCACTGCTCAGTACACAGTCATGAAACAATGAGTCTAATCCTTGATTTTTAGTCTATTAATTGCCATTGACCACAGATTTTTAAAAGCAGGTGGTCATACCTAAGCAGATGGGGAAAATAAAACCTTTTATGACATGAGCTAATTCTGGGTGCTGCCCTTGAGGTGCCCTGGCTGTGGCTCCTCTATTTAAGCATCCACAGCACAAGTTTGGGATTGTCCCTCCAGCAAAAAAGAAACAACTTTGAGAGGTTTTTTGTCAACATAAAATCCATGTTCTTTCTCCCACACACAGAGAACACTTTGCTAACCCGGGGCCCTTTAGCAGAGCTGCCCAAACAACCAGCTTGGGGTGCAGGGACACACAAGAAATTGGATGTTTCTGTCTCTCAGCAAAACCTCCTGATGGGCAGCCACAATCCCTCCACTGGAAAAGGCTCTGAGCACAACATGGGCTTGGAATGAGGGAGTCCAATCTCTCCTTTATAAGTTAAAAAAGTGGCAGGATATGGGGAAAAAAGAGTTTAATCCATTCCTTTATCTTGTTTATAACCAGATCCATGCTTCCCATTTAATGCTGCAGCTCCAGCCTTGCAGAAAGAAGAGGGAAGAACAAAGCAAAGCGTGGCCTGGCAGGAGCTGGGAAGAGGGAAGGGAAGTTGTTTTGCTGAAAATTTAACTTTAGGAAGATGAAGTGGGAAGCTGTTACCTCGCTGCCATGTGGGGTGATGGGGATTGGCAGACAGATCACAGCTATTTGCTAAACAAACTCTAAAAACTCACCAAGGAGTTGCCTGGTTCTTGTAGGTGGGTGAAAGTCTGTTACTTCTCCAGTTGCCTCCAATCGGCCTTTTCTGTAGTTTTGGGGAGGTTTGTTTTACCTGGTATCTCTACAGATATTTTTATTATGGGATTTGGGGTGTTTTTAAGTCTTTTTCTTTAAGCAAAGTGTGGCTCCTTCCCTTCCCCCTCTCCTTTCTGTCTGTACCTCCAGCACCCCTCCTTTCAGCAGCCACAAATTTCCCCTTCTCTCCATTCCCAGCTTTTGTCCCTCTTTGTCCCTGATCGCTGCTGTGGTTTTTGATTCCTCCCAGGTTCACCACTCCTGAATCTCCCTTTTGTTGCCATCAGAAATTTGTTTCCAGAGGAGCAGGAAGAGCCCCTTGTTTTGCTTTCTTCTTCTCCTTGCTGTGGATTTGGTTGGCAAAATCTATTTTCCTAAATATTTTGCCAGCCTTTTGGGAAAGGGCAGGGAGTGACAGGAAAAGGGGGAAGGGTTTTGAACTGGTGGAAGGCAGGGTTAGGTGGGATACTATGGAAAAATTGTTCCCTGTGAGGCTGGGGAGACCCAGGCTCAGTGACCATGAGAAATTAGGAAAGAAGACATGAGAGAGGGGACAGCACAGAAGGGACAATAAACTGTCAGGTGTGTTGTCACCTTGTCTGGATTCCCAACAAGCACCTCCGTGCACACTGGGGCTTGAAAACCTTGTTACAGAGCCAACTTTGTATTTGGGAGCAATTTTGTGAGGGTTTTCCTACTTTAAAAAGAGCTGTATTACATTAAAGGATCCCGTGTTATGCTAAAAGCTAAACTTAAAAGGTCCTGGATGTAGCAATTAGTGCCGTTCCTGACTGATGTTGTGTTAGTGCCACATGAATAATTCCATTCCCTGTGCTGTGGTGCTGCTGTCCTGGTCAGGGACAGCTCACACAACAGTTCAGGAACAGTTCAGCAGAAACTGATTTTAAGAAATACTGACTTGTGCAGTGCAGATATTATTTTTTTTTTATCTCCATATTTATATCTGTATCTTTATCTATGTTTACAGCTCGTTCCAACACACAGAAATGGTGTTTCTCCATAAAAGCAGCACTGAAAGCAGTTTCCCTCCAACTCACAAATGTCTGAGGTATTTTAGAAAGCAGATGTTTCTGAAATACTCCCAAGTTTCAACCTCATGAAGAATACATTCCTCAATAATATGGGTTGCAACAATAAAAGCAGATGAAAGTGAGCCCTTCCCATAAAAAATTGTGGACAACCACAAGCACAACTCATAAGAGGAAATGCTGAAATGCTTTTGAACTCCGTGTCTGGTGTTTTTTACTGCGTGTCATCCCCGATATTTCCCTATACTTAGTGCTACAATTAATAAAAATCCTCCTCTAAAGGTAACGAAGTGTCAGCTTCACTTCCAGTTGAGACTGTCTGTTGATTAAAAACTATTTCAGGACGACATTAAGCTGCAAAGAATAACTCAAAAGAAAATTTAAATCATAAGCCCGAGCCACGCACTGCCAGTCCCTATAGACTTACATTTAATTAAAAGAGAAAACTGCAGGTCTCTTTTTGCTCACACTGAAGATTCCCAGAGCTATCCCAGGAGCTGTGCTCTGTTATTGCAAGGCAGGGGCTCAGCTTGGAATATTGTTGGATCATGAAGGCTGCCAGTCACTCCCCATCAGCCCTGGCAGCCAAAATGCCAGGGTGGCACCACGGAAATAAAAGGTCTTGGCCCTGCACTGGAAGTGTCCTGAGGATGCAGGGCTGGGGTCACACCAGTCCATCCATTTCCTGCAGCCAGCCAGGTGTTTGGGGTGGAACCCAACGCTGGGGTGCTGCTTTTTGGGAGCTGTTTGACCACCCACTCCTGGGTGCAGCAGAGACTTTGCTTTCATAACACCAAAAACGTGGGGTAATAAAATTATGGATATGGAAATCTCCCTTTAAAATCTCCATGGCTTGTGCTGGGTCCATGGGAAGCAATATCCCATCTTCCCCCTGTGCTGGTGTCCTTGTTCCCCAAACATGGGAAAATGCTGCCCGTACTCCGGATAAATCTGAATTTTTCCCCACAAAGTATGAGAACCTGGCATCACTTCCCAGCCCTCTGCAAATAATTTGCTGCCCCTTGAAGTACGGAATTATTCATCTGACATTTCACCTTGTCCATCTACCAGCACCCTCAAGAAAAATATAACATCTTTAAGACCTGTTTTCTATATTATTTTTTTTAATTTAAGCTTTAATATTTTTAAGTTTTCCATTCTCAAAGACAAATTAGGAAATAAATGAGCCTGCAGACAAAGCTGAGAATATTCCATGTGGAAGCAGTAGTGCACAAAGATGAACATGAAAATGTCATCAGAATTATTGCCACACACCTTCTTGACATTTTTTTCCCCAGAAAACAGGTTTATAGTGTTGGAGTGAGAAAGAAAAAGAGGTTGAGGAGGTGAGAGGAGAGAAAAGAAAGGAAAGAGCTGGACAAACAGACCTCCCCCGTGTCTTTTACTTTCTCCAAAAAAAGGTCATTCCTGTCTTTGTGAGTGCTGAATTTTTTTAACTGGCCTGGTCTGTCTGTGAGGAACTGTCCTTTCGAGCAAACACTGTGACTTTTGGAGATTAAAGGCCAAACCATGTGCTCATGAATTTTAATGTAAACAAAATCAGCTTCTTCTTTTTCTTTTTCTTTTTTTATTTTCCTCTCCAGTTTTTAAGATCTTCCTGGGCTTTGTTGTGCGGGGCGAAGGGCAGAGGAGCAGGATGGCCAAAGGGTGAAGCTGGAACATGTGTTTTCATCTCCTGCTGAATCTTATCCTCCATGCTCTAAAGAGATCACACTCACAACAAAGAGACCTGAGAGGCTGAGCCCAAATCAGCACCTGGAGCAGAGCTTTTCCGAGGCACCACGAACAGAAAAGGAATGGGAAATAAGATTATCCCTGCTGCTCTTCACAGGTTTCTCCGGATCTGCTGAAGTCCGTGCTTCTGCTGCAGCGCTGATCATTAATAACACTCATTTTCAGCCCGTTTGTAAATGGGTTCCAGGGAAGCTGTTAAACATATCTGACTGTTTGCTCCCTGGGGAAGGAGCAGAGGCAGGCAGAGCTCTCAGAGATGCACTGGCAGAGCCCTGTGAGGGTGTGGGGCTGCCAGCTCCATCCCAATTAACCTCAGCCAATTAATCCAGGCCAAGGTGACTGCCAGAGGAGCGCAGAGAGGCCTCGTGCCCAGCAGCAGCTGCACAAGAACCTGGATTTCCCCTCTTTTCTGCCCTCTGGGTTCCTCAGACACAGAACCTGCTCTCAGAGCAGCACTTTGAAGCAGAGCTGGTTTTGCAGGGTGAATCTCCTCCCCACATTTTCACTCTTGCAGCTCCTCTGCTCACTAACGGTGCTGACACACCAAAAGTGCCATCTGTCACCTCAGGAGGTGCCACCTGCCCTGCACAGCACCCTCAGCAGCTCCTGTGGCAATGCCAGGCTTCAATCAGCCCATCCACCCCCTCAATCCTCCTCACACCCCTCTCCTGCTTAGATATTCCTGTGCGTGCACCTACAGAGCTGCAGCAGCACCAGGGAGATGCTCTGGGAATTAAAAATGCAGCTTCTATGAATATTTTTGGAAAAGGAGCACAACTCCTATTACTTCACAACTTCACTTTGAAATCTGCCAGACAAGAAGCACCTTCAATTTATTTTATCTCTGCATTTTAAGGGTACATATATATCTATATATTATATATATGTGTGTGGTTGGGGTTTTTTTCTTATTCAAAATCAAGAGTCTGGATGAATAATTACATTTTAAGGTGTATTTGCGCTGAAATAAAAGGATTTGTGCAACTGGTTTTGACACCTGCAGAATAAAGGTAGTGGAACTCTGGAACTGCAAAAAGCACCGTAATTCCTTGTGATACATTGGAGTAATTTTAGCAGCGTGCAAAATTGTGGGCGAGTCACCAAAATGCAGCTGAATTAATATTTGACACTTTTGAGCTGAAAATGCTCATTCCAGCCTGAATTTCTTCAGCAATTCATAGAGCCATGGAATGGTTTGGGTTGGAAGGGATGTTAAGGATCAACCCACTCCAATCCCTGCCATGGGCAGGGACACCTCCCACTGTCCCAGGTGGTCCTAAGCCCCGTCCAGCCTGGCCTTGGACACTGCCAGGAATCCAGGGACAGCCACAGCTTCTCTGGAAAACCTGTGCCAGGGCCTGCCCAGCCTCACAGTCAGCAATTCCTTCCCAAAATCCCATCCATCCCTGCCCTCTGGCAGTGTTAACCCATTCCCTGTGTCCTGTCCCTCCATCCCTTGTCCCTTTCCAGCTCCCCTGGAGCCCCCTTGGGTCCTGGAAGGCTGCTATAAATTACAAATGACAGCCCTGTGACAACAACTTGAAGTCCTCCTCCCAGTCTTCAACCTCCGTCTCTTCAGATATTTTTAATTTGGCCCAAAATCCTCTTGGCACCACCAGAAATCTTCCGGGCTCCAGCAGAACTCAGCCCTGCCTGAGCATCCCCCTGAAGTGGAGCTGTTGTTTTCAGCCATGAGCTGCCTTGCCCGACCCCTGCTCGCTCTGCTGGGCTGGGAAAGCCTCTGGGAGGATTCCTCATGTGAGGAAAATCAATCCACAAACAGCAGAGGTTGATGTCCAAAAAGGAGACAGAGGAGTCCTGGAACTTTATTCGAGTAAAGGGAGAGCCCATGGGGCATTTCCCCTGTGGTGTCTCAGATTTTGGAGGACGCAGCCTCCTTTTTATCCCAATTTCCTGCCTTTCCCTCTCTCTTTCCCCATGGGCTGAGGGATTGGAGAGGCTCAGACTTTCCAAAAACACCCAGTACCTGAGACCCCCCTCTAATGTATAATTCCTGCTCCCCTTTGTCCTTCCCTTGTGTCACTCAGTGGAATTCCTTATGGAATTTATGGATCTTCTTATTGTTCCTTTCATCTTCCAGTATTCAGTTTTTTGTATCTGCAGACCTTTGGTTTGTTTGTAAATGCAAATTTCCCTCCTTCCATTCATCAATCAGTGGAATCCTACCCATTGTTTCTTTTATCTTTCAGTGCTGGTTTTATCCACTGGCAAGACCCACAGTTTCTTTGTGGAGACAAATTCCTCATTCCTTTCACTCAGGAGCTCAGTCAGTGCCCCCTGCCCAGGATGGAGCTCCAGCCCTGCAGGACCACCCGAGGGTCTCTGCAAAGCCAAAATCAGCAGCTCTGAGGCTCCTGGGCAGGAGGAGCACTGAGAGCAACCAGCTCTCCTCACTGCCATGGCCCAGCACTGCAGCACCACTCTGAGGGCTCTTCCTCCAGCACCTCTTGACATTTCTGTGCTGTGTCTTAATAGCTAAAAGTCAGATTTATTCGCACGCTCTCCTGGCCTTGTTTTGATCTCAACAAAGAATTACATGATGTGTTTTTGTTAGCGAATCAAATACAGGCAAAATTAATTTTGTTTCTCCATTCTGCACTGGATTTTTTATGGGTCCGGCCAGGTTTGCTCATAGGGAAATGCCAGGGACACACAAAGGGTTGGTAAATTCCAAAATGTTCAGGGATGCAGGGAGTGAGGATGCACAGGAGCCCTGGTGCAGCTGCATCCTGCAGCTCCCATTGAAGAATGTATCATTCCAATTATTTTTCTGATGGACACAAAATTGATTCAATGATACAAATCATTGATTGAGGGCTGATCAATTCAAAATTGATTCAGTGACAAAATCATTGGAGATTGATCAATTCAAAATTAATTCAGTGACAAAATCATTGAGGGTTGTTCAATTCTAAACTAATTCAAGGATACAAATCATTGAGAAATGATCAATTGAGTCAATGACACAAATCATTGAGGGGTGATCAATTCAGAATTGATTCAATGACACAAATCTCTGAGAGATGATGAATTCAGAATTGATTCGATGACACAAATAGTTGAGAGATGATTCAGTCAAAACTAATTCAAGGATACAAATAATTGAGAACTAATCAGTTCAGGATTGATTCAGTGATACAAGACACTGAGGGATTATTCACATCCTGTGGCTGCTCAGGTGTGAAAGCTCAGCCTGGCAGGAACACGGCTTTGGGGCATTATTTTAAAGCTTTTTAAGTATTTTAAGTTTCAGAACTGAGATATCAATTTTGGTTTTTTAGGGTTTTTTTTTCCCTAAAAAGGCTAAAAAGAGGGAACATCAACCCCCAGCCCATCCCCTTCCATGGAGGGAACTGTTTTGCTGCTTCTGTGAAGCTGATAAGGTTAAAGTCGTGTGTGTGCTGTCTCTTGTATTGCACTCTTACATTCTGTTCACTGGAAAGGTTACACAGAATATAAATAAGTTTAATGAGAAAAAGACATTGTAAAACAAAGCAGTGCAGAGCACCTGTTTTTAAATTACTTTTGCTCCTTGTTTCTGACACAAATAACGGCCGAGACACGATGCTCCTGCACAAATCATTTCCATTCCAATGAATCAGCGCTCAGCTGCAGGACAATATTTACATCTCTGCTCATTCTATCAGCTCCTGGAGTGCAAATATCACCTCCAAACGGCAGCTAAGCAAAAAAAACTCTTTTGGGGAAGCAACGAAATGAGAAAGATTTTCTTGGCTGAGAGAGAGAGAGAGGGAAAGCTGGAGGGATGAACTCTAACATCTCTCATTTAGAGTGGAAGGATGGCAGCAGGATTGTGCTGAATGGACAAAAATTACTCCCATTCAGTTGAGCAGCCCAAACTATTTTGGTTCCAATTAAGCAGAGCAGAGAAAATGCAGAAAATTGGACAGAAAAACATCGACAAAAAGTACTGATTAGCTCGGCTCAGAAGGCCAGGATGCAAAGGCCCAGCTCCTCAAGGGCAGAAGGGAAAACTGAACCTATATTTGGAAATGATGAGAAAGAAGAACGAAAAATAAGAGGGTGCTTATATTTACTTTGGTTTTCACAGTTCTATCTTAAAATATTTTAAAGGCAAGGCATAGGAAAGATTGCCAGCAAGGGGTTCCATTTTATTGGGTGATGATTTAGTTCCTTCATAAGAGAAAAAAAAAACAACAAAAAACCAAAAACCCGAACAGCAAAAAACTTGAAAATAAAATAATTCTGGCCTTTGATCTCTCATTTTTCCTGCAGAAAAAAATCATATAATCATTCTTTTATCCTTTCTTTAGATCAGTTTGTTCGCTGTGCCAGGAGGATGATGGAATCACAGGTTGAAGAGTGGTGGCAATTAGGAAATTTGTCTGTGTTACAAATTCCTTTGAGTCTGTTGCTGGAGAAGTCTGGCATCAGCCACCAGGATATTCTGTCCTACAAAAATGAGGGAATTCCCAGCTGAATCCACCAATCTATCTGCAGCACACCTTAAAAAAAGCACATTTTGTTAAGAATTAGCTATTGTTGTTTGATATTTCAATAGGTTCCTTATCCATTAATATCACATTCCTATTATCTTCTACATAAATTCAATTTAATGCAAATATTCTGCTTGAAAATTCATGTGAGGAACTGAAAGAAGACAGGCATTGACCCCTCTCGTCAACTGCTTTTTGCCACATGTTTTTGTGTGGATTTTTTTGGGAATTTGGGGTAGTACTCAGCCGCAGGGGTGTTGTTGTGTCACACTGTGGGCCATGAATAAAATCCAGGCATAAAAATCAGAGTTATGAGCAGATCAGAACAGCCCAATCCACCTCCTTCTTGTCGCTGCTCACCCATTGAGCAAAATGTTCTTTATGGAGAAAACCTGCCATTATTTTCAGTTCTACTCCACCTTGAACAAATCTTCATCTTAATTTTATACTCTTGAATAAAATTAGACCTTCCTGAGTACCAAAATCAGGCCAGATTTACTGAAAAGTGCCCTCTGCACACAGAAATTCAAATCATAGTGAGGGCATTTCTCTATTCAGTTTGCTGGAGTCCAGTGAGAAAAGTATTTAATAGGACTCGTCAAGAAATTGTTCCAATTTTAATTAACACCACCAAAGAGTAAGTTCATGTTAGGTTTCCAGTTAAAAAATGCTGGGTTTTATATTAAAAGGCTTCAACTGATGGTGTTAATCAGTTTTGTTGATTGCTAAATCTGGGTTCCCCTTGCAAATGTTTCACAGCTTTGGAGCTTCAAAGCAGAACGTGCAGCCTGGGCTTCTGAAGGAGTTACAGGAACAAAGAAATGTGAGTTTATCCTCGTTCCATTCTTATTTCATTCTTGTTTTATTGAGATGTCATTTCCCCGCATTGTTTTATTGAATGTTATTGGTTTTGTTTGATGCCATAATCTTGTTTTCCGTTGATGCAAAGGCTTTTCATCCCCCTGCCTTGCAAGTTTTTGCTGCCACTTGCGCTGGAAGTGGAAATCTGAGCTGGTGGCTGTGGCAGGAGTAGGATTTTTATCAGTTTCTTTAATTTTCCACGGAAATTGGTGCATTCTGCTGCATTCTGCTTCCATGAGCACTTTCTGTGGAGGTGAGGAACAGCAGGGGATCAATTACTAAACCCCTCCCCAGACCCCTCCTCTTTGGATCACTGTTCAAAACCTGGATTTTGACCAAAACTGGGACAATTTGACACGTTTGGTCACTTAAGCAAACAAAATTAGTGGCCTCCATCCAGCTGCTTGTGGAAGAAGGCACCGGCATCCAAATATTTAGATTAAATCAGCACCTTTGCCTGGAAATCTGGGCAGAGCTGTCAGGACTGAATGTAACAGAGATTTGTCTCAGGAAATGAGACAAATTCAGGACCTCTCACCCAGGTCTTGCCTTCATGGATAACTTCCCAACTGTTTCCAGGATGTGGGCAGCACATCTTCTCATATTTCTGACAAATTCCCACCTGTCCTTTCTGGAGAAAAGTGTGATAATGATCACAGCCATCACGCTGGACCAGCCACCACAATATCAGCTTTGCAACTCATTTAGTTGGGATTTTTTTTTTTTTTTTGCCTTAATCCCCCTGTTCTGAGGCTGAGGAATGATAAAAGCCCTGATGATAATGTCAGCATCCCCCTGCTCTGACACTATCTGTGAATTTTCTCATTTCAGTGTCTTTTGCACCTCCAAAATCCCCTCAAATCCCCGGGGACGTGTGGAACAGGAGCTCACAGATGGGGTGACCCCACCAAGATCTCCCCATCCTCAAACCCTGGCATTATTTCCCGTCCCATTTCCAGCAACTCCCACCCAATTTCCTTTCATTAAACCCTGCTCTCAGCCTGATGTAGCCAGGCTCCTGGCAGGGCTCCAGTTCCCTGCCTGGGGTGAGTTTATTCTGAGGTTTATCTGCTCAGGGCTGTGTTAGTGCCCCATAAAACAGGCAGAGAGCTCTGTTATCTCTTCATTATGCTCCAAAAAGATTTCGGTTTCTTCCATCCCAGTGCATTTCTGTGAACCCCAGAATGTGGAGGAAATGGGAATTGTTCTGTTGGAACATGAGGGATAAATCCCAGGAAGGTGTGAGATTTATCAGCTTGTTACACTCCAACATGAGGAATTGCTGCTTTAGAACAAAGCCACCAAAGTGCTCCTGACAGAATTAATTCTAACAGATAATTCTGGCTCATCACCTGGAATTCCTCACTGGGAGAAAAAAAATAAATAAAAAAATCCCAGCAGTAGGGATACGTTGCTTATCTAGGGAGTGAGGATTCACTGAGCAAATAATAATAATTAAAAACAGATAAAGAGAGAAAGAAATGCTGAAATTTAAACCACGTAATCATTGTCTCTAATTGTTGGGGTCTGCAGTAGGTGTTTCTGGAGGTAATTTAAATAATAAAAATATGTAAATTGTAATTTATTCCAAGAAATCACGATTCCTAGGAAGTTTTTTTCTCTTTGATGACCAGCAGACTTTTTTTCTCTGTTGAGCCACTTTTTAAAAAAAAAGGAAATATTGGTAAAAAAAAAACCAAATACCAAAGCTAAATATTAAATATCAGTATCTCCTAAATCCTGATTATTTTAGGTAAATTTAAGATGCAATGACACATTAATTAGTGTAAAGCATAAGATTACTTATTTTACACCTCATTTTTATAGTAGCTGTTATTCACTGAAGATAATAATTCAGTTATTCAATTGGAAATTCATGCTGACTGAATCAATGCAGAGAATGAAGTTTGAGCCAGGTTTCTATTGAGATGGAAGGTTTTTACAATATCAGGATATTAAATAATCCATATCTGTCTCCGGATTGGCAAAATTGTTAGGAACACTGAATGTTTCATTTCCCTTGGAACAGACTTGGAAATGGGAAGATTTACCTTAAATGACTAAATAAAGATTCCCACACTTAAGTTAAAAGTTTTAAATGGGGGGGTTTGTCCAATGATCTGGGTTTCACAACCTTATTGGATCCATCAGGTCTTTTGGGTCCTTTGGTGTGCAGGGGAAGTGACTTCAGGTGGGAGAGCAGAAGGAATAAAATAAATAAATTGTTTTTCAGGCAGTAAATTCTGGCCCAGGGAAGAGCTGCAGGCACTCAGGAATATGGAGCATAGCGTGCCACACATGGGATGCACCAAAATTCCCTCATTGGTGCCATCAGCAGGGAAAAAAATATCCATTTGTGGCCTGCTGCGAAACGCAGGACAGGGGGCACTGAGGGTCACTGCTGGTCCTGTGGCCAGCTGCTTTTTCACCATGAACAATGTGAACATAAAAACAAATAAAATTTTTAGAAATATTAAAAATAAAAATAAACACAACAATAAATATAAAAAGAAATTAAAATTAGAATTAAAATTAAAATTAGAATTAGAATTAGAATTAAAATTAAAATTAAAATTAAAATTAAAATTAAAATTAAAATTAAAATTAAAATTAAAATTAAAATTAAAATTAAA
>JAHLSL010000060.1:2627890-2641859 GCA_025920805.1 Petroica traversi
AATAGAAATAGAAATAGAAATAGAAATAGAAATAGAAATAGAAATAGGAATATTATATATATATATATATATAAATGAAAATAAGAATAAAATAAAAAATAAAATTAAAGAATTTAAAAAGGTAAAAAGCTAAAAATAAAAATGCTGAGCCACAAACTCTAGTACAGGATTAAAGTTCAGCTGCTGCACATTCATAGCCCTGTCCCTGAATTAGCCCTGCCTGCACCCCCACAGCCCCTCCCTGCATAACAAATGCTAATGCTCATTTGCATATTCATAAACCACACCCAACACTTCAGCATCCCTTATTGACTGCACAGCCGAAATTCACGTGGCCTCTGACTTCCCCCGCTGTAAATTCATTTTTATCACACCCATAGACCCATCAGGTGTTTCACTGCTGAGGATTTTACCCTCAATTATTCCTCATTTTGCAGTTCTTGCAGCACCGTGCAGCTCACAGCCAAATTTATCTCCAGGTACACATTACCTAATTTTAGATGCCTGTAAGTGTAAATGATGAAAGCCTAACGTGAGCTAATTCTGGTGTTAGGATTTAGGCAGGGAAAAAGGCTCAAAAGATGTTGGGTTTTGTTCTAAACAGTTCTGGTTCTTCGAGTTTCTCTGAAGAGCTTGGAAGGTCCTAAACTTCCAACAAGCCAAGGCCAAGAGCAAAAATTAAGGAATATCTCCTAAATTAATCTCTCCATGACAACATCAGTTTAATTGGGAGTGAAACTGCCTGCAATAATTTTTTTCCTCTCCCTTTTACCCTTTCCAGCACTAAACATAGAAACACCAATGCCAATTTTTATGCTTTATTTAAAGAAATCAAGGGGTATAAAAATAACTGTGAATGACTGGAAGGTCTTCTCTGGTGCATCCCTGACAATCGAGTTCACACTGCACATCACTCACAGCAAAGGCGGAATTTTTCTGTTCTTTGAAATGAGCATTGTTCTGTTCTTTGAAATGAGAGTTATTTTATTCTTTGAACGTTAATCTGCAGCTCTGTCCCTGTGTCTAACAAAGTAACTTAAATAAATATGATTTTTTTTTCAGCACTGGGATGAACATGTCACACTGCCTAGCTTGAATTGATGTCCTAGGAAAACTCTAATTTGATTATTTGTTCTCACGGTGGAAAAATTAAAGGTGTTCATGGCCGTGTACAACAAGAGGATTTTGTCTTCTCTATCTGAGAGTTGATTTGAAAGGAAAAAATTCAGGCTGCAAACGAAGATATCCAGTGACAAAGAAGGAAAGGGAAACATTCCAGGCTGGCAGTGCTGGTGGTGTCCTGCAGAGAGGCACTGGGTTCCTTCTCATCACGTTCCTGATGAGAAAATTCAGTGATCACTTTTAGCTAAAAGTCCCAGAGAGGAAAGAAAAACAATGCAGCTCAATAGGAAAATACGTAGATAAACACTGAGCTGGAGGAACAGGATCATTCCTGAAGAAAACCAGGCTGTTAAAGCTGAATTCCAAGTCCTTCTTCCTGCTGAAGACATTAAAGAGATGGGCAGGAGATCATCCATACCCATGTTTTGAATACCTCTTCCCTTCAGATTAAAGGGAAAATACAGATACATCCCATTGCTCTGGCCACAAAACGTTTTGTCACTGGGAAAAAAAAAAAAAAAAGGAATGCTAGATTACACCTTTCCAGTTTGAATACATAATCTTCAATTCTCATCATCAGAATAACTCCCTGCTGTTCACCCTTCCCAGACAACAGCTGAGTCCTTACCCTGTGAGCAGCCAAGAGATGCTGGTGTTATTTATTTCCCAGTTCTAGATCAAGTTTAATTTTCAGTTCCTCCAGGTAAAAACCATTTGTTTATTAAAAGCATTGGGAGCCCTTTGCTGTGGAGATTCATGGCTCCCCTTTCATCTGTAATTGGGATAATTTTATGCCTTATGCTTTAGCTGGGAAATATTTAATTTAATGCTGTCTGTAAGGACCAGAATCTTTGCTTAATGACGTTATTATTTGATGCTAATTGTTCAGCTCTTATCACCTAGGAATTATTTATCATTTGGGTGGTGTCTTGGCAGGGTACTTTATTCAGGAGTTAGCGTTACGTTGTCAGGCAGGAAATGACAGTGTGCATTAATAATAAATGTAATAATACTTAAATCATTATTTTAGCACCTGGATCACATCAAATCTGTATCACAAAAGTGCTACAATTCATGCCAAAAACCATTCCATCTCCCAAAAACAGCATTTGAAAGCAAACTTCACTGCGGAAAAGCAGTTTGTGATCTAAGGCTGTCTGAAATATTCTATTTATACAAAGACTTCACTCATGCACCGAGCTCAAACATCATCAGCCTCTTTTCCTACAGATATTCCTGCAGTTCCAGAGTTTTTCCTGCCCAGGTCAGGTCTTTGAGCTGCTGTTTGTGTTCTTTGAGCAAAGGCTGCTCCAAACAGGGACAGTTGGCTGAGCGATATCTACAAAAGCAAATTTCAGCCCAACTGCTGCTCCGAAGGCGAGCTGAAGGAAGTGGAGCTCCTTTCCTTGGCATTTTGTATTCTGGCAAGGCATCAAAAGATTCCTTCGCTGTGAATCAGCTGCAACCTGGAGCAGAAACGTCTCAGAAACGCGTGGAGCCTCCCAGAAATTCACGTCTCGCTCTCATTTAAATAAAACTTCCAGTGAAGGAGAAGTCGTCCCTTGGGGAGTAAAGAATATTCAAAATAAATGTGTCTCTGGGTATTGCTTTGGGAAAGTAAAACCAGACAAACAAACACCTCGTAATTTGTTACAAAAGTTAACTTTTTATTTAGGATTATGGATTTGGACCTGCTGCCATTCCTCATGTGAAGAACTTCTTAAATAAGAAGTACAAGAGCATTTCAAAGGGTTTCCCACTAAGCAAAGAAAAGCAGAAAGCTCCCTGTAAGAAACATGTTCTTTTAAATTAAAAAGTGGTTGTGCGGGGGAAGAATGGCCAATAAATTCCGGTTAAAGTCAATTCTGTTAAAACCTTAAATTTTGGCTCTAATAAAGACTTCAGTGAAAATAAATAGCACCAAAACACTTCACAGGAGGGTTCAAGTGCCAATATTTCCAGATAACGAGACAATCCATACCAAGATTTGTTTGAGGCAAAATGTAATTTTTTCTAATCTTTCCAGAAGTCCCTTCCAAAATGGGTAAGAGACTTGAATTCCAGCAGGTTTGCCAGGAATTCAAGAGGATTATCCTGGGCTCAAAATGCAGATTTTTCTGGACTTCAAGTAAATATTTATTCCTGTTTAAGAAAAAAAATTTAAAAAAGATTATTATTTCAGGTTTCAGACTTGACTGCAGATTTCATAGGAGTTTAGAAAGGCAAAGGACAGAAATTTATTTGCAACCCATCACTGATGTTTTGATTTGAGTTTCATTTGAGGACTTTCCCAATTTATTAAAGGTTTGTGGAGAGGTAGGGGGACTTTTTCCATCAAAAAATCTTGTTTTTAAGGAATTTCATCCTATAGAATGTAGATTTTGATAATCCTCAGGCTAGGTTAGAGCACGGGATGTGCCCAAGGATGAGAGGATTCAGTCCTTGCTGGGAATTTTCTTACCCCACACATGGAAAAGGAGGGGGGGAGCCCCGGCCAGCTGGAAACTGAAGCTGAGAAAGGGAAAAATCAGGAAAATCTCATCCCAACTGTCTTTTTATGTGGAGTTGGAGGATTTGTGGTTCTATAGTTGAGTAATTAGTGATAAATCCTAGGCGGGAAGTGTTTAGAATACAAAACTCAACATAAAATTTTGCATTTCAACTCCTTCTTCCCATCTTTTGCTTACTTATTCTCCTAGAACAGACTGAAGCAATAACTGTAACCATTACAGGGAGCATGAAATCTGTGGAATCCAGGCAATATCCTCGTTTCCTCAAGGACAGAAGGCACATCTTTTCACAGAGGTGGTTTTGGTTGTTGGAAATCCTGTGGCTGTAGAATTATCTGGATTTAAAACCCAGGAGGGCAGCCCAGAACTAATATCCCAGCAGGGAATTTTTACCTAAAATTCCTCAGTGCCGAAGAATAATTTAATGCCAGTGGAGTGCACTCGACTAAAATAGTTCCATGTCCCAAAACTTGCTAAAATTGTTACACTTTATCTTGATTTTGCAGTTTCCCCCGACAAGAGCTGGTTTGTCTGCTGCTGATAAGCTGGAATTGATTCTGCATTTGTGTGAAGCGAGGCAAAGTTAACGGGAAGATTTTGGTCTGTGGTGTAGGAGACATCAAAATACAGCAAAACACAAGATGTGGGCTCTGATTTTGAGATATTTAGAGTGAAAATAATTAGCTCAAGCAAACTACCATCTCTTTCAATTAGTAAAGAAGCAATGAAAATATCAAGAATGTTTTCTGCTCTGTTCTTTCAGAGCTGGTTCGGGTTAGGAGTTCATTTATTAAAAACCACAAGAGTTGTTTTATGTCTTTTCTGCATGAAATTTGCATTTACCAGTGCTCTCATCAAGCCATGTCAGTGGAGAAGTTTCTAGGGTTGAAAATTATTCTTTTAAGTCTGTATTTCCTTTATTTTTACTCTGTGGAGTAAAAATTGGAGAAATTTTACTCTGAATTAGGTTATTTAAGATTCCAAACTTCTTTCTTGGAGACCCCAAAAACACAAGGCATGATTTTTAAAGGCAGCTTCTCATTTGCATTCACAATTAGTGACAGACATAAATATTCAGCTGCCTGCCTGCCTTTATCAGGCCCAGCAAAAAGAGAAAGTAACCCCTGCTATCCTCTGCTCATATTTTATACAGCAAAAAAAAAAAAAAAGGGTATAAATAGAATATAATACGAAATGTATGTATAGATGTGCCAATCAGGTGCATTTTAATGGTCAGTAACAGGTTTTTTGGGATTTTTTTGTTTTTTGGGTAATTAATGGGACCAGCTGTTAAAGAGAGTGTTAATACTGGTAGGGGAGTAAAATTCAAGCAGGCAACCCTGTGTGAATAATAACCTAAGTACCCATTTAACTTGAAGCACTTCTTTATGGGCCTGGAGTTAATGGCTTTCCACATTTGGTCAAAGTTAAGCATATGTTTAATGCTTCCCTGAATTAGAAATCAGATCTTTGAACTTCAGTTTTGCTTACACTCTGGATTATTCTGGCAGTGGGTTCATTTGGGGAAGAGAAGGAAATAGCAGTCGTTCAAAATGACATCTTTTTGTAATTAAATGTTGCCCGTGCAGTGTATTCAGCACATCAGCAATTAGCATTTTTCTTCTTAATGTATATCTGACTGTAAAACAGCCATTAAATGGAAGTAACTGTACAATTGTTTCATTAAGGTTTCCTCGTTCTCCAAGCCAAGTAATACTGCTTGAATTTAGCAGAATAAAATAACATTGACTCCAGTTTTCTGTTTCAATATATCAAAATTCGTGGTTCAGGCTTAGCATTTGCTTTGTGCCACCTCATCATAATCAATTCATGGAAACTGACATTTATTAGAACTGTACAAAAACCCTGATTTACCTCATATACAGATTTATTTATCATTTAAACACCCTCATCTCGCTGTGCTTATTGGGAATTGAGGAGATCAAAGCCCTTTTCAACATTTAAAGACCTTTCCACTTGCTCAAAGTCTTCTTCAGAGCCAGTTGTGCCAGTCCTAAATACACACATATTTCTGTATTTCCAAACACCTCCTGCTTTATATCTGCAGTTGGTTCTTAGACCCCAAATCCCCCCACAAAGCCAGGTTTAGGCTCATCAAACAAACCAGAAAGTCATATGTTGGTAGGCAGAAATCTCTGAGGTTGTAAAGGGCCAGCTGCATCCGTCTTCAATAAATCATTTGTAGGGCATTTCCTGCTTTAAAACCTGGGAAATCAGGATTCTCTCCCCAAAAATCAGAATTTACCTCCACAGGAACAAATCTCACAAGACCTGATTTATCTCACAATTCAAATCTAAATATTAGCAGAAAATCCAGCTCCAGTTATCCTTACCAGACCCTTCCAAGTTTACTCCATCCTTCTGTCCCTATAACAACATTTCTGTTATCTCACATTAATATTAGACATGTATTCTTATTCTAATAACTAATTATGTGCCTCACAATGCTAATGATGGCTAAATTCAGTTTGTAATCCCATCTGTTCACTTTCCATAGTTGTTTATTTTCTTTTCTGCTTTCAAAACGCTCTTGGTTGGTAATTAATCATGCGTTTTGACTTTTTTAATTAGAGATTTGCAGGTTTGCTTCAAAATAAAATATCAGGAGGGAAAAACAAGGGCTGACATGGCACTGTAAAGAGAAAATATTTTTGTGGTTTTAGTGACCAAATTATTAAAAAAATAAAAGTGTCTGTAAATGAGTGAGGGAACTGCTGAGTAATTTGTTAAAAAGAATAAAAAGTAGAACCTTTGCTCTTATAAAATATTTCTGGGTAAGATTTAACAAATTTTCCTGCTCTTTATAAACTCAGGCCTAAAGTGGTCTTTGCATAAGGTGGATGTTGGGTTTTTATTTCAGAAAAATTACTATTGTGCTTATTCCCACTCGGTCTTTTGGAGAATGGACCTGTTGGGACAGAGGAGTTTTCCAGGAAATGAAAATGTGGAGTGGTGAAGATCCTAAAATGGCACTGGATGATCTTTCATGTCCCTTCCAACCCAAATCTCTCTGATTTTATGAAAAGCTCCCCAAACCTTGAGTGAACTGAAGGTTTTTCTCATTTTCACAGGAATTTGCCACCACAGCCCCAGACCTCCCTGAAGAGAATTCAGCCTTTGGTTCAGCTTTGTGTGATGCTCACACATAAACCCTTCCCTCTGCCTTTAGTCCCAGCATAAACTGTTGAATAACTGGAATTTTCATGTGTTTGATACTTTCATGAGGGTGATAATTCATCTCAATAGCTAAAATGTCCGATTTTCACATACATAAAGAGCCCAGCCTGGGAAAAAATCATTATTATTTCACTCTATTGATACTTTCTGCTTCTTCATGTAATATGAAGGATGAAGTGTAATTTCTCAGGAATGGAGAGTGAAAAAGAGAAGCTAAAATAGGATAAATTGAAACCCTGGAAAAATGTGATGACACCTCCACCTGAGTCACTATTTCCAGCCTTTAGTCTCCTTTGAACCAAAAGATTGATACAAAATCTGTTGTTAATTTCCTTTACACTTTCCCTGGGGATCTCTAAATCCAAAAATCTCTATTTTGCTGATCTATTTCTTGTATTTAATTCGACCATCCAAAAGTTAAAACAATTAGCTGCCAAAAGTTTCCACTGATCTCCCAGGTGATTATACTATTCTATTTTGGATGCACTTTAGTAACTTACACTGAAATGAATTGAAGGTAACAAAGCCATTCATTCTCAAATTGTTTCATACATTTAATTTACATATTATTCCTGAAACTCTAAGGTGGTCTGGCTATCTTGTTCTGACACCTTTTTGCTCTTTATCAAGTTTCCCCGACTTCTCAACAAGTGTAAATTTATGCCTTCTCAAGTTTAATCTCATTTTCATTAAAAAAAGGAGAAGTAATGGGATTTGGGGGTTGGTTTGGGGTTTGGTTTTGTTGGTTTTTTTTTGCTATCAGTGCTCTTCCAATTTGCTACAGTTTCTACACCTTTAATAAACTGATTTTCCTCACACACTCAGCTCTCTAAGGTGCGCAGCTATTGCTGTGAAGATCAAAAATTCTGTGCCAATGGTTAATAAAGCCTCAGCCTGGATTTTTGTTCTGTTGAATTTGAAATGTGTCAGTGTTTGGCTGATTAAATGCAATCCACCCTCAGTAACAGAGAACAGGAGAAGGGTGATATTTTTTCCGTTAAATGTAGCAGCCCCCATGTTTGAGTTTTGTGAGTTTTGTGAGTTTTGTTTTTATCTCTGAATCTGCACTGCTGACCGCAATGCAAGAAAATAATTACTTAAGGCAAAAAAATAAATAGATTCTTCTCTCTTTTTTTTTTTCTATATTAATTAAAAACCCCAAGATATAAACCCTTCCTTCAGCCAGTGCTATGATCATAAAAGTTTCCTCAAGCCCGAGAATTGGATTTAGACCTTAATCTACATTCCTGTGTTTCAACACGGGATCAAAGCAATAGGTTTGCTGTTTGCTACAGATCTTTTATCCGTGGTGCAATGTGAAACATCAAACAAACCTCATTTGTTTGCAGCTAACACATGCACAGAGAGGCCAAGCCACTGTAATTACACGCGTGTAATCCAAACTGAATTAATTTGGAGTTTTGTCTGCAAGACTGAAGCGCATTCACACCTTCAGTGTTCAGTACTGCCCAGCCCCGGGTGCTGCTGAGTGCTGGCTGGGAGATTTGAACCACCTTTAGGACAGATATTTTTATTTTTGTGGCAGTACTGCCCAGCCCTGGGTGCTGCTGGGTGTTGGCTGGGAGATTTGAACCACCTTTAGGACAGATATTTTTATTTTTGGGGTGTTTTTCAGCACCAAACCCCCAGCTGAAGGCAGCATGGTTTATTTCTTTCCCTACACACAGCTTTCCCCAGCCTGTCCTGTTGTTGGGATGTGCCCTCTGAGTGTCTGTGTGGCTAATCAGGATTTCTGTGTGTAAGCACAGAAAGCTTAGAGCTGAGAAATTCTGACTGTCATCACCAGGGGATTATGCAGAGATTTATTCAGGTAACTCGAAACAAATATTACTCGGTGAGGTTTAAAACAAGCTGTGCATTTCAATTTCCTGACTTACCCTGCATAACGAAACACCCTCCCTGCCCCTGTGCTGCCAGAGGGAAAGGACTTGGTTAGAGTGTGAACTTATTTTTTTTTATTCTTTAATATGCCTGGAAATGGCATTTGGGACAAATTAGAACTAAAATTTTAGTCCAAAACAACAATGACTCTTGGAAATATTCCCCACACCAGCCTTGGCTGCGGACGCTGCTGAGTGATGGACAGGCAATGGGAAGAGCAAGGAGGAAAGTGATTAATTGGTATTTCTACCTCTGATACTGATAAATTTGAGGTTTCCACATGGAGCACTGGGAGAGAACAGCCCCAGTGTGTGACATGGAAATGACAGATGAGCAGCAGAACCACCAGCCCAAAATGGGGACTTTTGGCTTCCAAGAAAATGGGGATGGGAGAATAAAAATCCTAAGAAGGCTTCTGTGTTCTGACCTTCCTAATTCTGAGGCCTCAGAGCCAGAGGTCAGTGAACACTGAATTTCCTGTGAGAGGTGATCAGCTCCTGGCACAATTTCTAACGAAGGCACTCGGTTCAGAAATCATGGCTCATTTAATTTTGAAAAGAGGGCCTCGTTTAATTATTTATGCTGTATAAATAATGAGATTCCAACAGCCTGAGAAGTCAGTGAAACATTATGATATTAAATCTTTGCAAAGAGGCAGGAGGTGAAGGGAGAGGCTCTTGTGTGTTAGAAAGAGTGAGGATTAGCAAAATGTGAATTAGTAAAGGTCTGCTGCATTCAATCCAGAATTTAGGAGGAACTATTTGCTATTAGTATTACTTGCTTTCAGCTTATTAAAATTAACTCTATAGGTTGGTAAATAATAGAAAATGTGCTTGATGAAAGAAATGCTAATTTATTTTTTTTTACTACGAATGTTATTTGAAGCTATTTAATTCCATTTGCTATTATCTGTTAATAAACAGGAGGAAATGTTCGATGCTTCATGTTCAAACCTTGAAGAACTTCAAGCAGATGGATGGAATTTTGGATTTCATCATTATTTCTTTTTTGTACCTCTGTTCAGATTTGTTTGAAATTAAAGTCATGCAGATGAAGGGTGTTGGAGAGAGGAAATCCTCTTGATCCTGTGATCCTGAGCTGGGACATCAGCCATTGTTTGGCTGTGTTGGCTGCACTAAATAAACCAGAGAGAGCTCTCCTAAAATAACGTGGGGTCCGTTGAGCTGGAGATCAGGCTGGAGTCTGGCAGCTGGAAGAGAAGATGTGGGGTCCTAGAGAAATCCTGCTGGAGGTGCAGCGACTCTGGGGATGGAGAGGGGATTTTTGTAGGAGAAACGCTGCTCCCTCCCAATTCCCAAGGAGATCCAAACCCGCGTGTGACGTGACAGTAAGGGGGAACAGGAATTCAGAGAATTCAGAATTACATCCTAATTCATAGAATTATTGAATCTTGGAATGGTTTGTGTTGGAAGGGACCTTTAAGCCAATCCACTGCCACCCCTTCCACTTGTTCCAATCCCATCCAACCTGGCCGTGGACATTCCAGGGATCCAGGGGCAGCCACAGCTTCTCTGGGAATTCTATTCCAGGGCCTCCCCACCCTCAAAAGGAAACACTTCCTTTGCCTGCCAGAAAACACAAATCTGGCACCAGGGACAAGCAGCCACCACGGTTATCAAACCCAAACTCCTTCATCAGAGTCACCGAGCCAACATTGTTCCCATTTCCACAGGTCCTGCCCCACATTTTGCTGCCCTGATGCTTTATCACTTCCCTTTAATTCCAGGGTAATCACCTCCATGGTTTATGTTCCTTTCAGTTGTTTTCCTTCTGAAGGAATTGTCCATCAGCAGCACAGAGATCTCGGGCACTCCACACATCAGCTCACACCTATTTTTCATTTTAATGTGATTTACAGCAAATGTCATCTCAGGACTGTATTGAAGCTGCTGCTGACAGCGTGGCAATGTTCAATTAAAATTTGAGACACTGCTCCTAATTGTGTATTTCAGCACTTCATATTCCCATGGACAGGCTGCTTCTCACCTTCCCCAGAGGTTTAAAAGGCAGGAAAATCTCTCTCCTTCCCTCCAAATATGGTGAGGGTTGTGTTGGGTTTATTTTGTAAGTGTGATAGGGCTGCACTCCAAACCTCCAGGCTGGAACAGGGCAAACCTTCCTTGGGAGTCTGAGGGATGGGGCAATTCACCCACTGCTGGAAAGTTGCAGAAATTTCTTGAAATGTTGCCCCAAAATGCTGTTTTGGGTAAGTTAATATGGATAAGAGCAAAGTGTTTTAATAATGCTCTTGGCCACTTGGCTGACGTATTTAAAGATCATTCCAGTTTTGAGGCTCTTTTCTCCCAAATAGATATCAATTTCCAAATATTGATAAATGGATAGACAGGTAAAACAGATGCAAAATCCAAAAATCTGATTGAATTACCTTGCTGAACAGAGGGCAGCTGACCTTTTACAACATATGAATACGAGGGAAATTCAGGGGTTTTTTGTTTGTTTTGGTTTTTTTTTGTTTATTTTTTGTTTTTTGTTGTTTTGGGGTTTTTTCCCCCAAAAAAGTTTGGGGGTTTTGTGTCTATGTTTGATCTTGCCGTTGGATTTTTTATTGTTTGTTTCTTCTAGTAAAAACTCAGATCTGCACAGAGTCGTTTTTGGAATGCACCAGAAGAAAAGATTCTAGAATCCTGGAGGAGGAAATCTTTTATGGCTGAACTTTCATGGAACGACTGCCTTTGAATTGCAGTGACTGTGAATCAGCTGCAAAACCTCACAAACACTTTAATGCCACAAAGTCCATTTCCCCATGTCCTTGAAGGGTCTTTAACTTGGAAACCTCTTTTTCTAGGCTGGGCAGGCAGACTCAGGTACTGTTTTGGGGAAGAGGATGAAAATGCTGATTTTCCCTCTGAATTTTTTGCTGGATAAATGCAATCAGCAAGATTCTTGTTTGGGACTGAACCAGGTTGTGCTTCTTTGAATAAGGAATATAAACCCAGCTGTACGTAAACAATGTCATCATCAATTATAATCATTATAATTATAAATGTATGTTTTTCCACAGCCACCATGGAGAGGATTTTCAAGCAAATGGAAAAATTCTATTTTTTTCCTCCGCGAGCCAGAATTCCATTTAATCCTTAAGACAGAATGAAACCTCACTGAGGAACAGGCTTTGAATCTTGGATCTCTCTTTAGGACAACTTCATCTGTAATCAGGAGCTTGAATTCCCTCTCTAAAGCTGATCTGCAATGCTCAGCACTTTGATTTTCCTCACACTTTCACCAGGGACAGAGACTGAGACTTTCCCAGCCCTCTCAGTAGCACTTTACAACATCAGGCTGATTTTCCGTGCGGTGTGAAAATACATTTTCATGACGCACGATTTATTTTATGGGAGGGAAAAAAACCCACCTGCTCAGCACCTTTGTGAGAAAGCTGAATTATTGCTGCAGGGGAAGCTCTGGGTGAGTTTAGGTAATGGGAAGCTCCAGGGCACCCTGAGAGTTCTGCGGGCTGAGATGTGAATTCAGAGGTGCAGCAGTGCTGATACCAAAGAGATTAAATCCCTGATGGATCCACAAAAAAATTCACAAAAACGCAGAGAAAATCCCTGGCCCTGCTGCCCTGTCCTCAGCAGCACCCACAACCCAGCTAGGGGATCATCAAGGCTGGAAATGACCTTTAAAGTCAAGTCCAACCATCACCCACTACAGCCCTGTTCACCACTAAACCCAGTCCTCAATCCACACATTTTCAAACCCCTCCAGGGCTGTGACCCCAGACTTTCCCTGTCCAGCCTGTTCCAATGCTTTCCATGAAAAAACTTTTCCCAATATTTAATCTAAACCACTCCTGGCACAACTTGAGGCCTTTTCCTCATAGGAAACGCCAAGGATTTAAAGAAATACTTTATTGCCTGGCCTGATCTTTGATTGAGTGTAACAGCAACAAGCACCTCCTGAAAAAGTAATTAAATATTAAAAACTTACAGCAAAATACCTGCTCGTAAAGATGCTGCAAACTGATTTCAATGTGTGTGCAAACCAACATCTTTTTAAAAGCGAACATTTTAAGTGAATAACAATTTCATTAGATTTCTCAGGATTTGGCAGTGTTTCTGGCACTAATGTAAGATCATACAATAAATCTTTGCCCACCTGTGTAGAATAAAGTTGGATATTTATTTTTATGCTTTCTCATATCTTCCTTCTCTTTTTGTTCGCCCAACTGCCATCTCCTCCTAATTGTAGTCATAACTTTTCCTTGTACTAGATAAATTTGATTTCTTTTCAAAGTACCATCAATTCCAACATTATGAAGTCCATATCTCCTTCCTGTTTTTTTTTTTTGAGGTTCCATTAATCTGAATTATTTCTCATCTGGTAAAAAAGTTGTTCTATTTCCAGAGCTTTTGCTGTCTCTGACTCATATATGACAAGATAAAGTTTGAGATACTTCTGGGGACTCTTTCTTTTACTGGTTGCTTTTTTTACTGTGGTCAAAAGAAATCTTCCTGTGTGGCGGAAAGGATCTGACTCATGTTCCTGCTCCTTAATGGATAATAATAAAAATAGTGCCTGTGGCCAGGATTTTCAAGACAGGTAAATTACACCCCCAGCTCCCATCAGCTTTCCCTGGATCCTTCCTGACCTTTGAAGAAACTTGACCATGAATTAATTTTGATTTTCTTGCTTTGAGGGTATTACTCTTACAATAACCATCGCAGCCACCGACGCAGGAAGGAGTGGAAAGCAAATGTTTATTTAAAGAGAGGTGAGTGAAAAAGAGAGCAACAGGGCAGAGAAGTTTCCTCTGAGAGAGAACTGAACAATGGAAAAGATTGAAAACAGCGGCAGAAATTCTCAGAGCAGCAGGAATTATTACAGGATGAGATCTGGAAAGGGATAAAAAGTTTGCCTTATTGTAAATTTGGTGTTAAAATCTAATAAAAATACCTCTGCAAAAATTTACAAAAAGCTGAAAATATTTTAGGGGGAGGGGAATTTAAAGGTCTGCAACCTCAGCTGTGGCATTTGTTGGTTGTTAATTTGTTTGGAGGGTCTCAAAGGCATTTCATTCATTGAATTCACTAAATTAACACCAGGCATTTTCATGAAAAATCAGGAGTAGTTCTGAGTCAAGATTGGAGAGTCTGAAAAAACCCCGTGGAATGGAATGGAATGGCATGGAATGGCATGGAATGGCATGGAATGGCATGGAATGGCATGGAATGGCATGGAATGGCATGGAATGG